>JAQZBX010046306.1:0-20818 GCA_029593785.1 Cabassous unicinctus | reverse complement strand
TCTTGCTGGGTTTATTCAGTTGATTAGCTTCTCTCTCCTCTAGAGTTTTATTTAGTTGGATCCAGGAAGCAAAGCGCACCCCAAACAATATAAATCCCAACAGGCCAACTCCAAGACATATACTTGTCAAAATGCCCAATGCTCAAGACAAAGAGAAAATACTCAAGGCAGCAAGAGAAAAGAGAACCATCACATACAAGGGAAGCACAATAAGATTAAGTGCTGATTTCTCATCTGAAACCATGGAGGCAAGAAGACAGTGGTGTGACATAGTCAAAGTACTAAAAGAAAAAAAACTTCCAACCACGAATTCTCTATCCAGCAAAACTTGCATTCAAAAATGATGGAGAGTTCAAAATATTCACAGATAAACAGAAATTAAGAGAGTATGTCAATAAGAAACTGGCACTTCAAGAAATACTAAAGGAAGTTCTACAAGTTGAAAGGAAAAATCAAGGGAGAGAGAGTTGGAGGAGAGTTTAAAAACATCTAAAAAGAAAAAACAGAAACAAAACAATTACTTTTGGTCTTTTAACTAATATGCTATACTATCTTGGACATTTACTACTGCAGTAGTAGAGACTGACTGACAGCGGTTGATTTTTGTTCTTTTTGTAGGAACCCAGAGCATATGTTCTCTGCCAATTCAACTTTTGTAAAATGCCAAATTTTGTGTAGGTGTGGCTGATTTTGTGAATCTTGCCTAAAGCTCAAAAAACCTAATTAATCTTCATATTAAGATATCTTTATTTCAGTCTTATATGGGAACATTTTCTTCAGTGGTGCTCTAATTTTTCTAGTTTAATGTAATCCACATCATAGTTTTGGGAACAGATGTCTAATCTCAATTTTCCTTTCATGGCATTGTCTTTCTCTTCATTTATTTTCCTTTGATTTTTCCTACTCATTCTGAAAAAAACTTTAAAGTTAAAATTATAAAGATATTATTTCAATACTAAGGGACAGTAGGGGGGTATAACGGGGTGTGGGATTTTTCCTTTTGGAGTAATGAAAACGTTCTAAATTTGACTGACATGATGTCAGCACAATTCTGTGATGAAAATGAGAGCCCCTGAGTGGACACTTTGACTGGATTGTACAAAGCATGGGACTGTATAACACAAAGAAACCAAGGATGGATGATGGACTGTGGCTAACAGGGCAAATATGAAAATGTTTTCTCCTAAACAATAACACAAATATAATACAAATATAGGGTGTTAATAATTGGGTGGGTTGGGGGAAAATACACCAAATGTAAGATATACTTAGTAGTAATCTTTTGACAATGATCTTTCATAGTTTGTAATAACTGTTTCACAACAATGCAAGGTATTGCTGGCAGGGAGATGTATGGGAGCCTTGTGTGATGATATGCATGTTTCTTTTGTAAATCACAAATTTTACTATACACTTATTGTTTATGTGTGTTCATGTATGAATGATATACTTCAATAAAATTTTATTCTAAAAAATTATAAATTTTATTTTTAGACTTTCAATTCTGCTCTTCAATGCATCTCACACAGACATTGGTTCAGCTTTTCACTTTGCTTTCATTTTCTTTTACGTCATGCATTCGGTTTCCTTTTCAGATGCCTAGACAACTTCGATATTCATTAATTTATTCATTCAACAAATACTTATTATATGTTTGCTATGTGCCAAGTACTGTTCTAGGCCTTGGGTGTTCATCCCAATAAAATAAGCAGTAATCTCGATCTGCAAGGAGCTTATACTCTGATGAAGTGCTATAAATAAATAAATAATAAACAAATTAACAAACAAACTAGGCATATTCATGTGTGTGTGTGTGTGTGTTTGTGTGTGAGTGTGAGTGTGTGATCATCGTAAATCCTTTGGAGAAAGGCTTCACTGAGAAGGAGGTCCATTAGAAAGCCATGCATTCCTAGCAGAGATATCATGATAAGACTTTGAGGCTGGGTCATGCCAGGTATGGCAGGAAGGCCATTGTGGTTACAGAATAAAGAAAACCATAGAGGAAGAAGTCAATGATATATGGGGAAAAGGCAGGTCATGTGAGCCTGGTAGGTGATTGTGACAACATTGTCTTCTATGCTGTGTGAGTAAGGAAGGCTTTGGGAGGGTTTGAAGAAAGCAAGAATTTGGATGTGATTTTCATTTTCAAAGGATTCCATTGGCTTTTCTTTTAAGAACAGATCGTATGGGAGCAAGAGCAGAAATAAGAGCAGTTAGAAGGCTATTGCAACAATCCATGTAAAAGAAGACAGTAGCTTAGATCATAGTGGAAGGTTAAGAAAATGAAAAATGTTGGCTATATCTTGAATGTACAGTCAATGTGATTTGTTAAAGAACTCAATATGAGGTGAAAGAGAGAGGAGTAAAAAATGACTTCAAGATATTTGGTTTGAGCAATTGGAAGAATAGACTTACTTACAGAGATGGGGAAGCAGGCTGAGGTGGTGGGAAAGGTGTTATCAGGAGCTCAGATTGTTCATCATGAGGTTTTCAATGCCTATTAGACATCCAAGTAGAGGTGGTGAATATGAGCAGATGGATATATGAGTCTGGAGTTCAAGAAAAGGTAAGGGCTGGAGATATAAGTTTGGGAGTAATCAGTATTTAGATGATATTTTAAAACATGAGAATGAATGAGACCACCAAAGAAATGGGTAGATAGAAAAAAGAAGAGGTACAAAGATTGAGTCCTTGGGTATTCTGAAGTTTAAATGTCAGGGTTATGAGGAGAAACCACCAAAGAAAACTGAGAAGAAATCAACAATGAATTAGAAGGAATACCATGAAGGATGGTATCTGGAAGCAAAGAAGTGAACCTCGTGCAAAATGCTGTGACAGGCTAAATGGCTAAAGATGAGAATTGATCATGTTGTCTCATTGTTTCACTCTACTTTATCCATTTGTCTTTTTGCTCTAAATAGGAAACATATTTTCTTGTGCCCTTATGAGGATGCTAAACAGAATTTTCAAATTTTATTCATATAGCCTACCTTGAAACCTTCAAGGCAATGTCCTTTCTTCCTGGATTTTCATTTCCTATCAAAAACCAGAAGTTGTTCTTTCCCTCCACTAACTCTGAACTATTAGCTAGCCCTTAGTCTCCAACTAAATCTCCTTAGTTGATGATCTAATCCTTTTCTCAGACTTACAGCTGCAATGCAAGTTAATAGACAGTATCAGGCCCAATTTTGAGCAACTAGTAAGATTTCCCCTGGTGAAGTTCTATTCTACTGGGGGTAAATTGTCACCAACTTTCATTGCCTTGCTCAAAATCCTGGATGGCAAAGGAAATTTAATCTCCCTGGACTGTTCAGCTTCTTTGATAATAGTCACCTGGAGCACACATTGATAAGAAATGTGAAGAGGTAAGCAAAGGCCAGTGTGCTCAGGAGAGCGTGCAGTGAGCAATCAGCACCACCTGCCAGGAGTGAAGGAAACGCAAGATGTATGCTGACCATGCTATGACCCAATGGAATTCATGAAAAGAACTCCAATCTGCACCAGGCACTACTCCCGAGTTCTTGTCTCAATCTCTAATTAGGGCATACACCTTCACATATGCAGTCACCTTCTGCATTCTACCACATGTCTCCTCAGAGTTGCAGTCTCTATACGGAGGCATAAGGGAGATACTAAAAGATGTGGAAGGAAAGAGCTATCTGCTCCAAACACACTTCTTGCCTAAGTGGTTAGTGAGTTTTCAGGGAGCCACAGAGCTTGATTTTCTGACAAAGAGAGGAGATGATATATTTTGAAGATGTTTTCTACATTTACGTGTGGCAGGATTCCTGTTTCAGTACACAGAGTACGCACAAATACATTTCTCAATCCACTTCCATTGACCTTCTGGTGTTGGAAAATCCCATCATGATTCTGGCAAAATGGGACTTATATCCTTTTCCTCTCTTCTCCATCCAGCCCATCTAATCCACCAAGTGCTTTTTGTTTTGTTTTGTTTTGTTTTGTTGTTAGATATTCTACAAAGCATTATTTTTTAATGTATTTTTTGTTTATTTTAAAAGATATTTAGAAAATATAAAGGATTCCCATATGCCCCACTCCCCAATCTTTCCACTTTTCCCCACATTCACAACTTCTTTCATCGGTGTAGTACATTCATTGTAATTGATGAACACATTTTGGAGCATTGCCACCAAGCGTGGATTATAGTTTCCATAGTATTTTACACTCTCTCCCACTTAATTCTGTAGGTTATGGCAGGATATATAATGGCCTGTATCTGTCATTGCATTGTCATTCAGGACAACCCCAAGTCCCGAAAATGCCCCCATATTACACTTATTTTTCCCTCTCCCTGACTTCAGCACCTCCAGTGGCCACTGTCTCCTCATCAATGTTATAATTTCTTCCATTGCTAGAATCTCAATAAGTCTATAGTAGAATACCAGTAAGTCCACTCTAGTCCATATTTTATTCCCCAATCCTAAGGATTCTGGGATGGTGATGCCCACTCCACTTCTAATTGAGAGGGGGTTTCTATCCCATACCTACCAAGTACTTTTTAATCTGTCAACTTTGTGATGGTTAAGTTTACATGTCAACTTGGCCAGCTTTTGGTGTCCAGTTGTTTGGTCAAGCAAGCACTAGCCTGTTTGTTATTGTGAGTACATTTCAGGACTTAAAACATCAGCAAGTTGATTGTCTCTATGTCTGATTACATTCAACTGAGGAGACTGCTTTCAACAATCATCTTCCTAGGGGTTATTGCATGAGCCTACCATATATTTACAGTAGGAACAGAAATAGACACATGAGCACAATGAGCAAAGTCTCATCCAATCAGTTGCAGGCTTTAAAAGAAGTAATGATTTCAGCAATCAGAAGGGAGAATTTTCACCTCTACTTCAGCCAGCCAACTTCTCCTGAGGAATTCATCTAAAACCTTCATCAGAGTTCCCAGCTTAAGGCCTGCCCTGTGGAATTTGGTCTTGCCCATTGCCACAGTCAAGTGAGATAATTCTTACAAAAATCTCTTAATATTTACAGATATGTCCTTTTGGTTCTAGAGAACCCTGACAAATACACACTTCAGTAAAGCACATTCACTTCTTTCCATATCAACTGCTACTACGCTAATCATAGTCACTACCCTACAATCATCTCTAACTTGAGCCAACACCGTTCCTCGCACACTGGTTTTCTTGCCTCCATTCTTTCCACCCCTTAATTTGTCTTCACACAATTGTCAGGGTGATGATAGAACACATAATATCATCCCCCCAACACACACACACACACACACACACACTCCCTGCTTAAAACCTAAAAAGCTGCCTTTGCTTCCTACCCTACTTAGAATAAAATCCAAATTCCTTAGCCTAGTGTGTAAAACGCTTCCTGATGGAGCCTCTGCCAAACTCTCTGACCTCATTGGTACCATCCTCCCACACTAGACACCCTGGATGCCTCCTGTTATTTGCAAACACCAAGCTCATTTTCTCTTAAGGACATTCCCATTGGCTTTTTGTTTTCCCTGGGAAGATCAAGGCAGGATCGGGGCATGTTTGATTCTTGTCTTATTTATCTCAGCTTAAATGTTACCTCCTCAGAGACACTTTCCCTGACCTCCCAATGGAGAGGGGTCATCCAAGTCAGTAGCTGCACATACCCTGTTTTTATTATCTGATATTTTTCTGGTTTATTTATTTACATGCTTTTCACTTTTTGTCCTCCTCTACTAGATTTTTTGCTCCATTAGAACACTGTATTTTACCTGTCTTTTTCATCATTACATCTCCAACATTTGGACACTATCTGGTGTGAAATGTGTTCAATAGATATTTTTTAATGACTGGATGGATGGATGGATGGATGGATGAATTTATAAATGAATGAACAAATTTAGGAAAGGTTACCTTGGGACAGGCCAGCCAGAAGCTATTTCAAAATAAGTCTAATACTTAGTTGAACTTTCCTATGCAAATAATTACAACTTCTCAGTTTTGATTGTCCTAATACTACAAGTTTACATTTCATACATTTCAGCCTTTATTGTATGTAACTGCTACCCAAATTCAAATTTTTAAGTTAATTTTGGAACAAAGATTATTTTTTCTATAAATAACTATGATCAGATAGTTGTGGGACAACTAGGAGGAAAAATGAAAATAAAAGCTATGAAGGCATTAACCAATTAGCTTATATTTATTGCATATCTACTAGGAGCCCAGTACTATTGTACATATAATGGGAGATTTTCCAAACTGAAGAAGTTTAGATAGGTAGATAATAGATAGATAGATAGATAGATGTGATAGATAGAGATAGATGATTGATAGAGATAGATAGATAGATAGAGATGATAGAGATAGATGATTGATAGAGATAGATAGATAGATAGATAGATAGATAGATAGATAGATAGATAGATAGATAGATATGGTAGAGCTAGATGATTGATAGAGATAGATAGATAGATAGATAGATAGATATGATAGAGATAGATGTTGATAGAGATAGATAGATAGTAGATAGATAGATAGAGATGATAGAGATAGATGATTGATAGAGATAGATAGGTAGGTAGATAGATAGATAGATAAGTAGATAGATAGATATGATAGATAGAGATAGATGATTTGTAGAGATAGATAGATAGATAGCTCCCTAACCTTGTTGAACTTGCAAAGTAGATAGGGAGGCAAGACATAAACTCTAAGATAAGAACTGAATATTAAATTAAATAACTAAAATAAGAGCAATGAGACAGAAGGAATTTGTATAGACTGGGTTGGCAGAGAAAGAAAGAGAAGACAATGCTCTCAGACGGTATTTTGCTGACTTGAGTGCCATTGTGAGTAATCACTTCACGCTCTGCCCTTCTGCCCGACATCTTGCTGTCTATTTGCTGAACCTGTTTATGGTTCGCTATGACATCTCTATCCAGCAGCTACATTTAGTTGCACTTTCCTGTCTACTTTTACCAAGTAAATTTGAAGAAAAAGAAGATAATGTGCCTAAACTGGAGCAGCTCAATAGCCTGGTTGTATGACTAATATGAACCTAGTATTAACAAAACAAAATTTGCTACGTATGGAGCTATTATTATTAGAAACCTTTCTGTGGAGCCTCTGCCTTCCAACAGCTGCCCATTTCCTAGAATATTATGTCTCTGAAGCAGTGCATGAAATAGATCTTCATGATGGCTGGCCAATGATTTGTTTGGAAAAAACTAAACTCTACATGGCCAAGTATGCGGATTACTTCCCAGAAGTAGCTTTGCAAGATTATGCCTTTCTAAATCATGCCCCTTCTTTAGTAGCTGCTGCATGTGTGGCTTCTTCAAGAATTATACTTCGTCTTTCTCCAACGTGACCTCAAGACTGCATCATCTTACTGCTTACTCCCGGGATTTCTTAGTGCAGTGCATTGAATGGCTATTGATTGCTCTTGATGATGATGTGAAGGAAGCAAACAAACAGAGGGGATAGACAGGACCTCAGTCAGCACAACTAAGCGTTTTCCAGACAGCCTCCCAGACCTCGCGGTCAGTTCACTTTCAACAACCTCAGTGTCTCCATCAGGCACATCAGACCCCACTGCGGTATCGCCATCCTGCACAGAACAACCAAGCTGCCAGCAGATAGTATCTACCACACACACTTCATCTTACACATTACAGACATGTCCTGCTGGCTTCCAAACTAGTGTGCAGCGCCTTGGGCACGTGCGGACTGGTGTTGGGATGCAACTCGCAATACCAGTAGAAGTTAAGCCCTGTTTGAGTGTTTCTTATAACCGGAGTTATCAGATAAATGAACATTACCCTTGCATGACTCCATGTTTTGAAAGGTGAAGGTAATACCTGACCCAGACTGTTTTGTGTCTTGAAGCTGTGGAGCAAGCTTTATTTAAACTTCTCTTCAAAAGGAAAGGGAGCCAAATGGCATCAACACTTCAGACACCAGCTCCAGGAAGACTGAATTTCCCTTTTAAGTGTACCGAGAATACCTGGGAGGACTAAGCAAACACTTTAATGGTGTGTATGTCAAATCCTATATTGCAACAAACCCCTGTATGACTAAGATTTTCAAGCCCTGACAGATGGTCCAAATACTTCAAAAAATATTCAATACTACAGAAAACTTGGACAGACTCCCAAATTGAGATTTGACCTATGGTGGGCTCTGGCCTAATGTTGGTTTATGTGTCAAAGACTATTGTTTATCTGTGGACTTGCCAAACAGTCTTTTATGAAGGAAAGTTACAGTATTACTTTTTGAAGAGATCCTTTTTTTTTATTCTGCAGTTTTGAGTTTTATTTTTGATCTACAGATGAATTTTGAATAAGTTTAAACTCATGAATTGCTATACCAATCTGAGCAGTAAAAAAAAAAAGAGAAATTTTTAGATGATCCTGTATAATTTCCTACCACAAATAGTATAGGTCTCTGGATTTATGTATTAAAATGAAGGATGGAGTAGATTCCTTATCTTAAAATCATGGTCATAATTTTTGTTTTTTCCCTAGGTGATCAGCCTCAAGCCTTTAGATTAAAACACATTTAACTCAGGGAAGTTGTACTACTTGGAAACACTTAACTGTACTGCAGTATGCTTTGGGAATGTTACAGTACGAACTGCCTTTATAAATGTAGGCTGAAATACTGCTAGGATGTGTTTTCAAATGACAACATTGTGGCATTGAATGAATGAAATGGTGGTTTCTATGATTCATAATACATATGTAGGTTTTGCATTTCTCAGTGCAATCAATAATCTATACTCAGATTTGGAAAATTTGGTGAAAGGAAGATTTCTGGTTTAAAAGTTAGTAAGATGTGTCTTTTTGTTTGTGGTTTTTAAAAGATAGCATTTGAATAGAAGGGAATCTGCATGGCAGGTCTGTAACTGCCATGATTTGCACTGAAGACAGATTTATAAAGATGTGGGTATGCAGTAGGAGTCTCAGCAATGAAGCCAGGGGCTTTTGTTGGTAAGGGAAGGGGCTCAACACAGTAACAGACCCATCCAGATGGCTCCAGTGGATGAGTGCAGGTGGGTGGCTTCCGCCAGCATGGATTCTTAGCAAAATATCCTTTCTTTAAAAGGAAGATAACTTTTGCATTTAAAGTACATAGGGTATGATGTGGATTTATTAGACTGGTAGATGTAATAAAACAAAAACACTCAGGTAAGAAAAACACTTAGCCATGGCAGTTTTCAAGCAGAAAATTGTGTTCTGAAAGTATCATCACTTTCTCTTTAGAGAAGGCTGCTAATTGGATTTTGGTCATTCTTACCTCAAAAAAAACTTGACTTATTTTGGGGAAGGTGGGTTCAAAAGAGAATCTAGCTTTCACATTCATATTCAGAACCCAGCAACCTGGAGTCCATTTTCATTAGTTTAACTACCTCAGTAATACTATGAATGTAAGATATTGGGATTGAGATTCCAACTTGAAACAACAACCGGTACCTATGGTAATCTAATGTCTTGTCAAATGCTTTTATTGATTGTTTTAAATGTCATTCTTGTTATAGAAGAATATGCCTTTTTAAAAAACCTATTAATAACACTTTCCCCATGTATATTTTAAAAAGCTAAAGAACACTGGATTGATTTGGGGGATGGGGTGGGGGATGGGGGCTGCTAGAATAAAGTAATGGGTTACTATTGTTGCATACCCAGGATAGGGTGGTATGGTTGGAGAATCAGAACTATTTTAAAACATTAGGGTTCAATATAAATGCAGCTCACAATTGCTAGTTTTTTGGGGGTGGGGGGAGTTGTTATGGGTTTCCTTTAATTTATTAATTAGTCTTTAAGGTAGTTTTTTGTTTTTGTTTTTGTTTTTGAGATTACTGGACCATCATTAAATGTGTTCTGTGAACAATTAACAATATATGTAAAGGGCTTTACCAAAGTCCACTAAATAAACACTATTCAACTACGGGAAAAAAAAAAAAAAAGATTACCTTGTACTCTTTCAATTAATTTCATTCAATATAGATGGGCTATCCTCATTCCACAGCTGTGCTAGTTTTAGGCATGAGATGAGGACCAGTCGGTGTTTGATCTTGGCCTTACAGATTTCCTATAGGCAGGCCGAAGGAGTAAGACTCCTTAAGAGGCCAAGTACTTGCTGGATGTGCCCCTGAGACTGACGCCATGAAGAGATGGGGTCTGAGTCCCTGCCAAGATCAGTTTTGGTGACTGGTGCTAGACCGACCCTCTTACTTGAGGAAAAAGCTTGTGTACCGTAGAATAGCACAAACAGTTCTGGCCTTAAAGTTAAAAAGCCTGGATTTAAACACTCTAGCTGCTACACTCTAGCTCTACGCCATAGGCCAGGTGGCTTTTCTTACCTGAGCCCTAGTTTCTCCTACAAAATGGGGACTTAAAGAAATACCTATACAGGATTGTTATTAGGCTCAAAACCAAGATGAGATAATACAAAGGGATAAGCACTTTATAATCTCTAAAGCACAATATGTACATGTTAAACCACATGCTAACTCTCAAGCATTGTTAACTCTCAAATTATTACTAAGGTGTGAATTTGGTTAGCAAGGTTAACCCACCATCTACCTAAACTCTAAAGCTTTTCAAAGTGAGGCCCAATTACTTTGCACTTTTCCTTCCATCTATGATTAGCATATGCAGATGGTCAGCAGTAATTCTGAACCTGCCCTCTGGAAGTTTTCTGCCCATAGGTCTCTAGTAAGTCTTGTGCAGGTAACTGCTATGCCCATGGTAAATGAACAGTAGGTTCTTTGAGAATGAAGAGGGAAATGTGATTTATTTCATCTGGTATGTCTGGCATGTGTCTTCAGATGCCTGGAATACGCAGTACATTATTAAGGTGCAACTGTGTGCTCTAGTAATCTCCAAGAAAACGCTACTAAAAATAAATAATCCCAATCTTCCAAAGACAAGTATAACAAAAGGCAAAGTATTTCACTAAAATAGAGCAAGCACTCCTAAGGATGTCAGGACAGAAAAGCAATGTTAATGCTTTCAGATATCTAAACAGGACATCATGTTGGCTTTGCCCAAACAAACAAAAAAGTCCTAGTTTGTACTCTGTGCTTGTGATATTTGTTTAAATTTCAACCTAGCTTAATTTCATGAGCATCATTTATAGACAAAGGGTAATTAAAAGGTCCCCCCACACACACACATACACACATTCTTAAGAATCCACCTTATTAAAGTAGAGCAGAGAAAATCACAGTAATTATTTCTGAATCAAAGATAAGATTGATTTCAAACAAAATTTCATTTGAAAAACATCACATCACAGAGGAGACTTTGGGATATTTGGGGAATAGGCTCCATCCCTGTCCTTTCCCAAGGTAGAATTTTAGAGTTACAGTTAAATATAAAATAAAACCATGTGGGCACTTAGTGGCATCCAGAAAAGAATGCTATCATATCTGATCTCTGTGGAACAGATGACAAAACATCACCTTGGTTCTCCAGAATGCTAGACAAATGGAGCGCAGCATCATAGACATGGGCCCAGGAAGAGAACTAGACGTGCCCACTCACTGAACAAATGACCCTCCAAAAATTCTCATCTTAAAAGAATTAATATGATTGTCTTCACTTTGAAAGCCTAACTGCAGGCAATATTGTCAAGCACGGAGGCCTAATTTAGTGTGGTTACATTTCTACGATCTGTATTTGCACATCAGCCATATGGCGAGACCAAAGTATTGCCCTTCTCTTTCCTAATTACTACCCTCCAACACACACACACACCTACAAACACATACCCCATTTTTCTATTTCACTTCTGATCCACTTGCTTTTACACTGAATAAAAAGGAAAAAAAAAAAAAAAAGCTATTGAGTATGTTCTCAAAACCACAAAAGCCAGAGTGGACAAAAGATACTTTTTTAAAAAGGCTTCTTTAAGAAATATAATCTAAATCCTTAGAAATTTCTAAGAAGACAGGTAAATGCCCCCAGTGAATTCAGAGAAAACTGCCTATTTACGTACGGCTTTTCTGAGGATTTTTCTGAGGGTAGCCTTTCCCTTTTTGGGGTGAGAAATACAGCAAGCACCTTTAGAAGTGGCTAAAATTTTTTCAAAACATTCTGAGAAGCAGAAATATTTCCATTTTATTGCTAACCTCTCATTAAATTAGCATGTAACGGGCTGAATTAGGCAACCGCTTGGAGAGATTTCAGAGTGTGGACTAGTGTTTTATGAACCGTGTGCTGCAAAGATAGCTCATTATGAAAGCAAGCAAGCTTGTAGCACACACCTGTCCAACTCTTCCTCTTTTGCAAATGCTTTTTCCATCAGATTCTCTACTTATTTACACGATGTGCCTTATTGTCTTCAAATGATAGATTTATGGAGCATCTCTCTACAATAATTGGTCCTTGTAGCACTGCTCACACATCTACTCTCAGGATTCTCCTGGAGTGATTGTCTTTCCTGTGAAATGAAGCTGAAATGTGTTGAATTACCCAAGTGGCTTTACGAATCCAGGGTATGAAGCCTGCTTCTGGGTAAGGTAACAAGAGGCGCTTCTTTAACCTGTACTCCTTCATGAGATTTGACGTGTTTTACTTTATTAACCACCAAAACACTGGACACAATATCATATCACTAAGTAGTACAACAAGATTGCAGAAAAATATCATCCATCCTTAAAGGAGCTGTTGTTTTTGTTTTTGTTTTTTTACCGAGCATATGGTCTACTACTAGTTATTGAGCAGCTGACAAAAAGTACAAAACAGCCCTAATCTTGTCACTTCTTACTTTCCCTCTTAAAAGCCTTGCCTATTGTAATGTTTGTCATTGGGAAAGGAAGGTTCACATCAGAATCACTTAAGAACTTTTAAAAAGTACAGATGTCCTGTCCATATGTAAGACCGACTATGTCGGGAAGTTCTGATGTGTGGCCCAGACAGCCATGATTTTAGATTAAAATCATAATTTTAAGTTAAGAATTACTAGTCTTAACTAGTAAACTAGAGTTTAGAGCATCTAAACTCTACAATCTGGCCCCAATCTTCATGTCTAGCATGATCTCGTTCCATCAGGCCTCATTAACTCCCCTCTACCAGTCCTCAGCCCACACACCCCTCAGCTTCAATTACTGAGAACTTCTGAAGAGTCTCTGCATAGCCAGGGTGTTTTAATTGTTTCATGATTTTGTATGTGCTATGCCTTTTCCTAAGAATGTTCTTATTCTTATATTCTTCCTAGAAAACCACCACACATCTCTCAAAGCGAACTCAGATCCCTGTGAAGGCACACTTCGTCAACTGTGTTATCACATTTAGAAATGTCAGTTTTGTGTCTATATGTTTTCCTCTTCCCTTAGTTCAGGAACTCCTTAAGGGAGAGGGTTCCAGCTTCATCTGCTCATGCCTAGTACCAGGTTTATGTAGACCATCAGGTGCTAAGAAAATATTTCTTTGATGAATAAAAAGCCCCTCTCCATAAGATACTAGAATCAATGGATGGAAACTTCAGGACTCTGAACCCATAGTAGAAAATTTTAATTATTAGCACCTTCTAATAGTGAAGTATGCTGTCTTGTGAAAGACACAGAGATGACAAGTGTTCAAACAGGATCAAATGGTAACTCAGTGGTGTTGTTGATACATGATTCTTTCCTTTGGCAGAAGTTGGAACAAAATGGCCTTGGATTTTGACTCTATGCCAACTATGAACATATTTGATTCATGTTTATCCCAGAAGCCATCTCCAATAGAACCACATGCATGAAGAATCAGCAAAGGATAGATTCTTAAGTGAAAATAGAAGATAGAAGAGTGAATACATGCTGGATAGAGGAAAAAATACCCACCACCAGGATGAGCTAGGAAATGAAATTGGAAAATGGTCAAATCATGGAGGGATGGGTGCTTTGCAACCATGCTAATTAGTTTGTGCATTTTTCCTGGAAGTAAAAAAAAAGGCATTGAAACGTTTTAAACAGAGGAGAAGGAGCCTCAACATTTTCTGTTATGAAGATCTCTTGGCAACTCTGTGAAAGAGACCATGCTTGTTTAAATAATAGATGTATAAGGAAAGGATGGTGCTGTAAAATATTACCACTCCACCATGAAAGTCACGACTGAACCTGACCACATTTAGGTTTTGGAAACCTATTGTGTTAGCAATATCTGAAAAGGAGGTTTATTTATTTTGGTTAAGTATGGGAATGGAAAAATCAAGGTTCAAATCCTAACCTCCAAATATTCTCCTTGTCTCTGGTAGACCATCTGATCCAAGAACCCCAAAGGTTTCCTGTGTCCTCTGCCCCTAAGTCTCTTCCCATCTGCTGGTGCTAGCCAAAGCAAACTGCAAAACCCAGCACTTGTGTCACCTGTTCTAGAAGACATCTTCCCCAGCAGAAAAGTAGTTGCTCCCTTTTCTGGGTGCTCATAGCCCCTGCACCAAGCCCTTTATGGTGAACTTCATCACTAATTAAACACAATATCTCCATCAGGAACTGTTTGCTAAGGAGCAAAGAACAAATGTGCAAAGGAGCATGAGCTAGCACACAGAGCACCATGTTAAGGATCAGAATTCTACCTTCTAGATTTGTTCTATGCTACCAATACCTTGGACTACCATAGGCAAGTCAGTTCCTCTCCCTGGCCCTCAATTTCTTTTTCAAGTAATTGGGTTTTAGTAGAGCTCCTTCTTGTTTCCAAAGGAGGACTGTATGAATCTAAGAACAGGTTGAACCTGAATATTTGCTGAAGGCTGAAACTTCTTAGCATGGCATTCAAAGTCCTCAATCTTGCCTCAAACTACCTTTCTATTCTGAAGGGCATCATTCCTCATTAGGCATATAATTCTTGGCCATATCAAAGTAACAGCTAACACTCTCTTTCCCAGCTCTCGCAGTATATTCTACTCCCTAGTTTTTTCCTACTATGTAGATTTCTATTTATTCTTTAAGATATAACTCAATACCAGCTTCTCCACTAGATCATTTTTCTTTCCTCACAGCTGAACCATCACTCCTCCTCTAAAAAATTAAGCAGTAAGGATGGTACTGCTTTGGAGGATGTCTTCGTAGCTCCCACCAGGAATTTGTGGCACTCACCACAAAATATAATAAGACAACAGTGGATTGCAGTATTTCTCAAACTGAGTTACACATGCCTTATGTGGTATATGGTATAATTTTAGGGAGTACACAAACATGATCCATCATAGCTATGATATAAAAATTTTAGAACCTATTTAAGTAAGAATAAATCATTTACAATATATTAAGTAAATCATAATACTGGAGGTGCACATATTTTGCAAAATCATGAAATTTTATATGAATAGGTGATGTTTTAGAAACCCTGGTGAAATGGAAAGATCATGGTATTTGGTCAAAAGTCCACAATAAATGTAAGCTCTGATATCAGTCTTCTGGTCCCCCAAATGCCATGTATTCCATATGAGGTCTGTTGCCTTTTAGCAAACTTGGAAGATGTTATTATCATTGTAAATATATCTAGCCCATTACATTGTAAACACTTTAAGAAAGAAACATATTGTCTTAACCCATTTTATGTCTATCACAGATAGTAAAAAATAGTAGGTGACCAGTAATTGTTAGTTGAATGGATATAATGGCCTTCCATTGTTTTGGGAGAAATTCTTCAAAAATATGCACATAAATCACATACATCTCATAGCAAACCCTGATTTCAACTTCTGATAAAATATTATAAATTGTTTCTACCTGAAACATAAAAATCTAATTTTTCCTTCTCACCGATTACCTTTCCTGAAAACAAGGTACCAATATTGCCATTCATTAAATGCTCTATCCAAGCATTTATCAGTTTTGAAGAGAAGTTGTTGCCTTATTAATGAGATTTGGGACCCTAAAATAGTATTGAATTATCAGGTTCTTTTTATTACTTTGCTTATTTAACAGATCTAGATTACTTTTGTAATTCATGCTTCACTTTAATTGACTGCTTACTTTAATAGAAATATATTGGGAGAAATCCCATAATTAGAGCTAGTTGTGTAAGGTTGTCAGACGTTTTCCATCCCTCCCTGACTTGGACATGTCAATGCCCAGTTTCTTCCTAAGCTACTCCTAGATGACTAAGAAAAATGAGACCTCAGCCAGCTCCTCTGTCATGCATTTTTCTTTATATAAATCATTTCAGACCCATTTCTAATCTGCCTCCTCTTGCTACCATTTTGAGGTACTTTGTGAAATGCATGTACTGAGCACGTATATTATACTACATGCTCTACATATAATGTTAGACTCTGGGAATAAATAAGCAAAAAGGTAAGATCTGGCGTCAAACAAGGGATTGAAAATAGAAGGGAAATAAACTATAACTGCTTCTCATTAAACCATAAGTTTCTTGACATCAAGAATCAATTTTACTTGACTTTCTATTACCATGGCTTAGCAAAGAGATGCACATATGTTAGACAAACAACAATTGCTTGTTGAAGTAAAGGAGACATTTGGTGAGGGTGTGATATATTCCAGAATTAATGAAGGATAAATTCATATGCATTATTTCATGTAAACATTAAGACATTTATATGATATGTATTAATATTTTTATCATTTATCAATAAGGAAAGTGAAACTCATGGAAGAGATATCATTTTACTGGTCTAGGAAGTGGCGGAGCTCGGATGCAAACCTTGATCAGATTGATGCCAAATTCTATGATCTTTCAAACAGGGATTTGGCCACTAAAAAACTATCATTCTAAATAAAATGGAAAAGAAGTTTCATCATATTTCAACTTCTAAGTTATAAAAGACTGAGTTAGGACTGCTTATATGTACTTTTCCATTTTTTCCTTTAGGAGGTCCTTCATAGCACAGGAATACTGAAGAACTATTTAGGATTATTGACCGAGTTCTCCTGCTGCGTATTCTGTCTTAGTAGCCCACAATTTATACAAGAGAGCTCCTCTTCCCTGTTTCATCATGTCGTATAGAAAGTCTCCACTTTTCTACTTCTCAAGCCCATGGAGTCCCAGCTCACCTGTAGAGGATCTATGGCTAGCCCTATTATTTCCCATAGCACTGGGCACTAGCCACAACCCCTCATCGCGTCCTTGCACCCCAATCATGTGTAATATGCATTGTGCTGGGGAGGTAGTGAAGGGATTGTGGAAATAGCTTTGGCCAGGGAATCAAGAGATCAGGTTGCCCAGGCTCTGACCTTGACTTAGGGATCTTGTGTAAGTTACTGCACTTCCCTCAGCGTCAGGGGGTTCTTCACACAGATAAAGCAGCTGCAGATATCATATCTGATGAGGTCTCTTCCCAGCTCTGGAATCCTGAGGACATATCTGCCCGGACACCTGCAGCCTCCTACTCACCCTCTCCAGGGAGGTTTTCCCTGTTGATTCCCCACTGATCATCAGCAGGGTTTGCCCTCCAGCACGGCCTCAGCCCCGGGGCCAAAGGACCAAGCATCTACCTTCCTTTATCTAGCGCATCCCTTAGTAGGGGCAGAGACTGGTCTACTCTGCTGCACAGACCTGTATTTTGAATGACAGATTCTTCAAGTCTAACATAATTTAATCATTTCTTGTTCCTAACTCAGCCCTGGTTAAATGTTTCTCTTAGAAAACATGTTCAAATGACAGGTAGAGAAGAAAAGGCAAAACCCAGACTTACCAGGCCCATTGCAGTAGGTGATCTGGTGGTTTCTGGCAGCCTGATCAGAGAACTCCTTTGCTCACTAAATTAACAATATCATGGGCACAGGGCTAGCTCACTGCAATCACTGACACAGCCATTCTCTCTTTTTTTTTTTTTAATTCTTCAACTGCACATGTGCAGATGGAGATAGAGAAGGTAAATTCTCTTTCTCTTCCTATTTCTTACTGCCACAATCTCAACCCAGGCCCTCTTTTCTCCTGCTTCGTCTTGTTTCTCTGCATCCTTCCTTTTCTCTCTCTATTCTTCATATATTTCCTCCTTTTCAACCTCTCCTTCCCTCTGTTTGTGTTCTCCCTCTCTTCCCAGCCTTCACTCCCCCTCAACTGTTCTTTCCCTCTCTACTATTAACATGTCCATGGATTCAGAAAACTACCCCTCTTATCATTACTTATCATCCGAAGTCCAACTCAGGCTTTAGGTTTACCTCACAACCCACTTTGACATCTGCCAACATTGTTTGCCATTTTATTCCAGAACTCCTATTGCCTGGACCATAGATGCTGTCACCTGGCATTGTCATTTCAGCACCTGCCTTTGTATTTATAGAATACAGAATGGAGAACAGTAAGATCAGACAGTATTCCAGTCCAATTGACTGAAGAATCTGCAGTCAGGAAAAGGAATAAACTCAGGGACTTAATTTTACTAAACAAAATGTGCTCAATATATGCTTGAATAAATTTGTGAAAGTCAAAAATAAACTTTGGAAGTGTTCTGGATTGTGATAATAAATCAGCTAGCTATGCCTTATTCATCTGCCTTGGTCTCACCTTGCAAATATCTATGGAAATGTAGCAACATGAAAATTATTTGCCATTTGAGAATAGTTACCCTGCACTCTGGAAATTGGCCATTTAATGTGAAAATGAAGGTGAATTAAGGAGAACACTGATTAAAATAATAATAAAAGTGAAATAAAAAACAAGAATACCAAGCTGAAAGAGGAAAGATGGTCTCTCCTATGAGCTATGTTTCTTTGTTCAAGAGACTCAGGTCTGAATCCATGACCAAAGAAAGTGGCAACAGGGCTGTCATCCCATAGGAAAATGGAATCTTTCTGAAGCAGCCCGAGTCATGCATCCCATGCCTCTGTTACCCCCATTTCAGACACAGCAATGCCAAGGCAGGCATGAGAGCCAGGGATGGCAGGGAATTGGAATTTCCTTCCTTCATGGGACTCCACCATTGCTAGGGCTTTGTCATTTATGGGTGGAGCCAATGGAAGGGAAAGAGATCATGTTGTAGAGAGTCTTGCTTCTTAAATGCCTTGGCCTGAAAGTGGCATATTTCACCTGCATTTAAGATTCCATCATAAAACTTAATCCATAAGGTTACACATAGCTGCAAGGGGTGCTGGGAAATATATTCTCTAGATCGGAAAACACTTCCTAAATATAAGCACAGCTCAGCATGAAAGGAAGGATTCAGGGTCAGCAATCAGTCTTTGCACTGTCTGCTCTCTGGCCATCAAATATTTGTGGGTTCCGTTCTCCACACATGCAAAATGATCACCCCTTCCTCAAGGGAGAGAAGCCAAAGTTGCATCCTGTCCCTGCAACGAGTTCAAAGGCCCCATCTCTGCATGAGGCACAGATGTCTTCATCAGATCTATATGTGGCTCTTCATGGTCCAGCAACCAATATACTTAAGAAAATTATTGGTATGCTTACACCCATTGTAAAATGGTGGAATAGGATGAAATAAAATAACGCTCAGAAATATGCATTGTCAAATGCAAATTACCTTTCAAATGTTCAGAATTCTATTGTGATCAGGGTATCAAGTTTCATGAGCACTGGTTGTTTTTTTACTCTTATAGCAATTTTTCACATCTAAATCAGGCTTTACCATTTGTAAAGCTTCTTCTTATATATTTTGTATTCGATTCATTTCCTGATTGTCTTGGTGGAATTCCCTAATCTGGACATTAGTGATTCTTATATACAAAGAAGGAAACCTGGTTCGCTGACAATTTTACTAGATCATAGACAAGTTAAGCGTTGTTAAATCTTTGATAGTGGAATATGAAGAAAAGGAGAAGAAAGAATGAAAGAGGGAGAAAATATACAAAACCCCGGGATTCATGAAGACCAGAAAAATGTGGGTGGGGCTGAGGGGTTTCTGTGCATTGGTTTTACTATCCAAACCACACAGTATCTGTTAGGATTTTAAACAGACACTCTGACAAAATGTCACTTTTACCTTCTTTACAAACGGGGCAAGCTTTTAAGGATCTCTTTAAGTAGCATAAATAGCAGGAGGGACCGGGGAGAAAATCAGCCGTAAATGGATGGCCCTTGCTAATGAAGGGAAAGCCAGCTCCCCACCAGCTCGTTTCCAAGGCAACCCAAGGGATGGACAAGCACCACCTCTTAACTGTTCCCTGCTATAGGGATTTTCTCCACAGCTCAGAAAAGGAAAGCAAAGATGATTGGAAAATCTTTCGCCTGAGTATGGCTGGCACAGTTCACAAACTCTAGGAAGTGAACAGATACACGAAATGCCTCCCTGTACAACACTTCAATTGACAAAGCAGGAAAAGCATGTTTGACTAGGGAAGGAAAAAATTACACACACAGCTAGATTTTTCCAAAAGCCCTGATATGAAAAATACTTTGTAATTTCAGAAAGAAGAGAAGCATTTCCTTTCATCACTTATGAAGCCTAGAATGACAGGTTTTTTTAAACATGTTTGCAA
Organism: Cabassous unicinctus; assembly: GCA_029593785.1. Classification (NCBI taxonomy): domain Eukaryota; kingdom Metazoa; phylum Chordata; class Mammalia; order Cingulata; family Chlamyphoridae; genus Cabassous; species Cabassous unicinctus. The sequence goes on along the minus strand of JAQZBX010046306.1, from coordinate 463 downwards.
AGGACCTTATAAACCACTGTTTCCGATCTTTTCATTGAAATCAGAGCCAAGAGACGTAAAGGGTCTAATCTTAGATCACTCTGTGAGTTGGTGGTTGAACTGAGCTGAGAATCCAGGCATCAAGACTGTAGGTTCAATGCTCTTTTAAGACTGGCATTTAGAAAAGAAATATTGAGAGGAGAAGTCACAGACTAAAACCCCAATGTCAGATTAAGGAGCATAGAATTTAAGCAGCAAGTACTCTGAGTCTTTGAAACTACAGTGAATTACTCTGGCAACAAGGGCATAAAATGCTTTCAGAGGGCAGAGGGGAGAAAGCAGGGATAATCAATGAGAACACTGAACAATTTTTAGGAAAAGAAATGACTAGGGGGTAAAATTGAACTGTGTCTAACAAACGCACAAAAATGAGAATGCTACAGAATTATAATGGACCAAGCAAATTTACCTTCTCTTTTGTGCC
>JAQZBX010046305.1:0-20811 GCA_029593785.1 Cabassous unicinctus | reverse complement strand
CTACTTATTTTTTGGCTGTCCCCTTAAATTTTGTGCCTCACTTCCCTCAACGTATTCCTCACCCTATTTTTCCAATCACTAAAACAATCCTTGTTAAACACATATACATTGATTATTTTCTGAATTTGTCTCTTGAATTACTTTTGACTGCTGTGAAGTTTCAGAATGAGAGAAGATATGCCAGAAACAAACAAACAAACAAAACCCAAACACACCAATTTAAGTTTGTGTTTTCAACCATTGGAAATGAGAGTTGAATGTCAAAACTTCTTTATGCTGTTATGTATTGGAGCATCGTATAATGTGGCTGAATGAAATAGGGGACCATTTTGCCAAAAGCATGGCTTTGATTTCGGTTCTGGCTTTACCCTTTAGAAGCCATGAGCCTATGAGCAAATTTCAAATCCTCTCTTGGCCTTAGTTTCCTCACCTGTAAAATGAAGCTAATAAAACCTGCCTTCTTTATACCTCAGAGTTGCTATAAAGAGCCAACAAGATCGAGTATAAAAAGTATTTTTTTAAAAATTGTAAAGGTATGGAAGAGCTTTGTAAACTGTAAAGTACCAATTTAGGAGGTCAACTGGGAACAGTATAAAAGTGAACAATTGAAAAATCATGTTTGCCATGGCCAAGCCAGCCCTCTCATTCTTAAGGTGCAGAAAATGAAGACAGGGAGCTCATACCCTTCAGTTAAGCTTAGAAAGATAAATAGTGACAGACATGCACTAGGACACAGGCCTCCTGAGCCTGGTCCAAGTCAAGGGCTCTTTCTTTTCCTCTAATTATCATATCAAGGACAGCAGATTCAGGGTAGAATTAGGACCGGTTCTTCTAAAAAAGGAGAAAGAGAGCCATGTCACTAGTGAGAGAGGAAAATACAAGTGCACAGAGAGAGAGCACAGAGATGGGGGATTGAGATGACCTGCACCAGAGGTGTGGATAATTTAGACCGGGACTCGTAAAACTGGTGTTTCCAGGCTCCTGTTGTGAGGTGTGGCCCTACAGACAAACCAGGATGAGTTAGACGGAGTTGGTTTCTGAATTCCAGTTGGTTTTGCCTGTGGTATATAGATGTTAACTTAGGAAAGAAGCAAAGATGAAAACAGGAAATCTATGATGTAAGAATTAGTCATTTATGTTTGCAAGTACGGTCTCTCTGAAAAAAATATTTACATTAAAATGATGTGACTCATCTGATAATAACTTATTTTAGAAACTAAAGAAAAGCACCTGGAAAAAGACCTATACAAATTCCTCTGTGTATTTCTTCATTCTCATGAAACTAAAAATCTTGCTAAGTTCCACCCAATCCCTCACTGCTGTGCCTGACGCATCAACTTAATTATCAGGTTTTATATAGTACATGTGCTGTAGTGACACAACAAATAAGAGATTTTATTGACAGAAGCCTTAAAACGGAAAGCAAAATTGTGACAGGTAAGAATAAGGGAACTATTTGGTTTGGTTTAATAATCTTTTGTTTAATAATCATGTCTCAAAGTACACAAATACATGGATCAAAAATTAAAGAGAAATTTCATTGCTTCTTTATTTTGAGCAATGATTTTTAAGGGAACAAAGTTATCTGCACCTTCTTTAAGTCATTGCTAAAATCTCTTCTTGGGAAGTTTTTGTAACATTGTTAAAAGTCACTCAAATTGTGTGCTGGTTAGTAGGAGCACTTTGTTTCTGCTGGGCCCCACCCAAAAGATGAATGAAATCCTAGAATCCTGTTTGGAATACTTAGGCTAAGCATCCAGAAAAAAATTACATCACATTAGCACTCCCAAATTTTCTAAAGCCTGGCTACACCTCATGAATAGTATTAGGACTCCCACTTGAATTAATGTGTCACAAATTAGTAGTCACTATTCTTCATTCCTGGAAAGGGTGTATACCTTTGAAGGGAAGTACTGTGCTGATTGGCTCACATTCTCTCTAAAATTTAAAATAAGAGACAGGGAAGTGGATGTGGCTCAAGCAGCTGGGTGCCCGCCTACCACATGGGACGTCTGGGATTCAGTTCCCGGTGCCTCCTAAAGAAGATAAGCAGGACAGAGAGTAAAGAAGACAAGCAGGGCACACGACAGGCTGATGCAACCAGATGATGCAACAAGATGACTCAACAGAGAGACACAGCGAGGAAACACAATGAGAGACACAATAAGCAGGGGGCGGAGGTGGCTCAAGTGATTGGGTGCCTCCCTCCCATATGGGAGGTCCCAGGTTTGGTTCCCAGTGCCTCCTAAAAAGAAGATGGTCAATGAATGCAAAAATCGATGGGGAGGGGGGGAGAAATAAATAAAATAAATCTTAAAAAAATAAAATAAGAGATATGTGCATCTTTTCCAGTCATAAGATGGGATTTTTAAAGGTGATGATATTGCAGGAAACACACAGGAATTTCAGCAATGATATTGTAGGAAACACACACACACACACAGGAATTTCAATAGTATGTGCTTTCTGAAAAGGTGGGTTTACATGACTGCTCTTGCCCTATATAAAACATGGATAGAGGATCCCAGTAGAATGCACAACCTTTTTCTCTTCCTCAGGGGTTGGGAACATAATGCAACCATTCCCCCCCGCCCCACACACACACACAAAACTGTCACTCTGTGAAACAAACAATGTTGTTGGCATTAGTGACCTTTGGATATCAAATGAAGAAGAGAGGACCAAGTGGAGACCAAATAATTACCAGGGATTCTGTTCTTTGCCTAGTTACCCAGACCAAACTTTCTATTTCTGTGGGGTCAGTAGGAATGCCCCCACTTTCATCTAATTTTAGTTATTTGCGTCCTCTAGCTAAAAATTTGTTGATTTATGGGTCTTTTCAAAGAATGAGCTTTTGTTTTGTTTAGTCTTTCTTTGTTTTTTTTTTCAATTCTTTATTTTATTTTATTTATCTCTGTTCTGATTTGTGATTTCCTTCCTTCTGCTTGTTTTGGGTTTAGTTTACTTTTCTTTGTCTAGATCCTCCAGTTGTGAGGATAAGTCTCTGGTTTGAGATCTTTCTTCTTTTTCAATATGTACATTTAGAGCTATAAAATTCCCTCTCAGCACTTCCTTTGCTGTATCCCATAAGTTTTAGTATGGTTGGTTTTCATTTTCATTTACCTCAAGATATTTCCTAATTTTCCTTGTGATTTGTTTTTCAACCAATTCTTTTTTAAGATTTCATTGTTGGGAAGTGGATGTAGCTCAGCAGTTGAGCGCCTGCTTCCCACATACCTTCATACTAGGTTCAATCCCCAGTACCTCCTATTAAAAAAAAAAAAAAGATTTCATTGTTTAATTTTCACATATTTATGTATTTTCCATTTCTCCTTCTGGTATTGATTTCTTGCTTCATTATATTGTGGCCAGAGAAAATACAGAGTTAAAATTTTTATAAATCTGTTTAGACTTGTTTTGAGACCCAACATATGGTCTATCTTGGAGAATGCAATAGAGAAGAATGTATATTCTGTTGTTGGGTGAAGTGTCTATAAATATCTGTTAGGTCTCCTTGGTTTAAAGGATTGTTCAAGTCTGTGTTTCCTTATTGATCTTCTATTTTGATGTTCTATCCATTATTGAAAGTGATGTATTATAGTTTCCTACTATTAATGTAGAACCATCGATTTCTCCCTTCAAATCTGTCAATATTTGCTTCATATATTTTAGGGCTCTGCTGTTGGCTGCTTATATATTTGTAATTATTACATCTTCTTGTTGTATTGACCCCATTATCATACAGTGGTCTTCTTCATTCCTTGTAACAGCTTTTGACAAAGTCTATTTTATGTGGCATTGGTCTAGCTACCTCAGCTCTCTTCTGGTTACTATTTGTGTAGTATATACTTTTTCAGTCCTTTCACTTTCAATCTACTTGTCTTTGAATTTAAGGTGAGACTCTTGCAAGCACCCTATAGTTTTTGTCCATTCTGACCATCTCTATCTTTTGACTGGAGAGTTTAATACTTTTACATTTAAAGTCATTACTGATAATTCAAAACTTTCTTCTGCCATTTTGCTATTTGGTCTTTGTAAGCCATACACCTTTTTTGTCCTTCAATTTTTCTGTTAATGCCTACTTTCATATTTATTTGATTTTTTTGTATGGTACCAATTTTAGTCCTTTCTCATTTCTTTCTGAATATATTTTTAAAAAATTTTGTAGTTACCATGGGGTTTAAATTTAACATTCTAAATCTATAACAATCACATTTGATTTCATAACAACTTAACTTCAATAGCATACACATACATGGTTCCTATACCCCTCCATCACCCCACTTTTCTGTTTTATTTGTTATAAATTATATCTTTTTACACTGTATGTTTCAAACCATAGATTTATCATTATTTCATATGCTTTTGCATTTTAGAAACTGTAAAAGGTAAAAAGTGGAATTACATACCAAAAAATATAATACGATAGTACTGGCATTCATAATTACATATATGGTTACTTTTACCAGAAGTCTTTATTTCTTTATCCTGCTTTGACCCACTGAAGAACATGCCTGTGTCTTGTAGGGTATCTCTAGTGGTGATGAACTCCCTCAGCTTTTGTTTATCTGGGAATGTCTTAATTTCTTTCTCATTTTAAAGACATTCTCACTGGATATAAAGTGCTCAGTCGGCAATTGTTTTCTTTCAGCACTTCAAATATTTCATCTCACTGCCTTCTTGCCTCAATGGTTTCTGATAATAAATCAGCACTTAATCTTATTGGGGCTCTCTTGTACATAACATGCTGTTTTTCTCTTGTAGCTTTCAGAACTCTCGCCTCACCCTTGGCATTTGACAATTTGACCACTCTGTGTATAGGCATCATTTTCTTCATTTTTCCTGTTTGGGGTTAATTGTGCTTCTCAAATGTGCATATTAGCGTCTTTTGTTAATTTGGGGAAGTTTCTTGTCATTATTTCTTTAAATATTCCTTATGCCCCTTTCTCTTTTTCTTCTCCTTCTGGGAGTCCCATAATGGGTACATTGCTATGCTTTATTGTACCCTTAAGGTCTCTTAGGCTCTGTTCACTTTTTTAAATTCCTTTTTCTTTATGCTCCTCTGCCTGAATCATTTCATTTATTTTTGTCTTTCTTCTGCCAATTCCAATCTGCTTTTGGAAACCACGAGGGAAATTTTCATTTCAGTTATTGTGGTCTTCAACTCTAGTATTTGTGTTTTAAATTTTCTATCTCTATATTGGGATCTCATATTATTCATTCATTGTTTTCCTCATATCCTTTACCTCTTTATGTGTGTTTTCCTTTATTTGTGGATCATTTTTTAAAAGTCTTTGTCTAGTATGTCCAATGTCTGGTTTTCTTCATTGATAGTTTCTAGATTTTTAACTTGTTCCTTTGGATGGGCAATCATTTCCTGTTTATTTGTTTTGTGATCTTTTGTTGCACACTGTATATTTTACTATTTTAAAGTGTTAACTCTGGAAATTAGACCCTGATCTAACACTTCCTTAAATTTGTATTCAGCTAATGATAGAACAGAGATGTTCTTGAGTGCCAGGAGATAATAAAAACAAGCAAACCAAAGCAAAACCAACTTTCACAGTCTTTGCAAATTGGCTTTGCATTGACTGGTGTTCTTCAGAGTTTCATCCTCTTATCAAAAAGATCAGCCTGAGGCAAATACGAAATGTAGGGTTGTCTCCATCTTTTCTGAGCCTGTGTCTTGTACTGGGCTTATGTTTGCTATTAGCCTTGAGAATTCCCTCCTTTACCAGATTTCAAACCCCCCTCTACTCCTGATGAAATAGACTTTCTCTCTTTCCCAGGTGCTCTATTGTATGCCTTAAAGCAAATAATCCTTTGCCCCAGGGCACTTAGATTTAATTGTTTCTTATACTGCTTTAGCTGTCCAGAAGCTTCTTCTGTTTGTAGTGCAATTTCTGAAAGGGTGAGCCCAAAGCCCAGTCCACTTACCGCAACCCTTTAGCTGTTTTCTGGAGTTTTGAGGAAGATGGCAATGCTAGTCTTAGCTAATTGTTCAAAGAGTCGATGTGGAAATGTCACCCTGGAGTGTCTTATATCACCATCTTTATTGATCAGAAGCTCGAAGTCATTTTACGAATTTTTTTTTTAATGCTTAATGTTTTTAGTGTCCCATATGAGAAATCTTTCCATACCCAAATTCACAACAATTTTCTCTTATGTTATCTCATAAAGCTTGATCATTTTAAAATTTCATGTTTTCATCTGTGATTTATTTTCAATGTATTTTTGTGTATGACGTGAGGTGTATGTGGTGTTAAATTTTCCCCTCTAAATGAATGTCTAGTTGTTTCAGCACCATTAATTTAAAAGTCTGCCCTTTCTTCATTGAATTACCTTGACACATACAGTGCAAATTAATTGAGTATGTAGATGTGGATCTGTAATTTGACGCTATTCTCTTCTCTTAGCCTAAACATTTATCTTTACACCAATACCACACTGTCTTGATTACTGTAGTTTTATGGTAATTCTTGGAATCATTTAGTTTAAGTCCTTAAACTTTGTTGCTCTTCTTCAAAATTATTATGGTTATTCTAGGACCTTTGATTTTCCATATAAATTTTAGAATTGCCTTGCCAATTTCTACAAACATGCTTGCAAGGATTTTGATTGAGTTTGTGTTGAATCTATATATCAATTTTAAGAGAATATCAATTGTCATCTGAACAATATCAAGTTATCTGATCCACCAAACAATGTGTTTTTAATTCTTCAAGAAGCAAACTTTCCTTATCTCAGACTGCTCTTTCTTCATGACTACTCGCCTTAATTTCACGAATAACATTTTATTTTAAATAAAAAATGTTCTAAAATTGCCTCTTTTTTCTTTCAGTAAATCTATTTGGAATAAAGGCATTTCAACTTATTATTCAAAGCCACTATCTTCTTAATAAATCTGGTAATTTTCCTCTGTTTGCTCAATCAAAACAATGTCCCACTATTCTGACCTTCTGCTGATTATAGCCACATGCTCTGGGGATGGAGAGGGGAGGTTTCTTCTCAGTGTTGGATTTTTGTTTATTGCATTTACCTATTCCAGGAGGAAGCCCAACACACAAAATTTCTACTGTTTTCACTGCTTTCCCTTATCCCTTGTGTCTCATGGTATGAGTGAAGTGTTCCAGAGTCTCTCTCATTTAAATCTGATGCACTTTGTTCTTTTATAATAGGGGAATTGAGTTGATCTTTTATGCCTCCAATGTATGATGCATCTGCATTATAATGATAATTCAGTTTTTACTCTAAAATTGTTGATCAAAATTTGCTTTTTATTATTGATAGTTGGGATACATAATACATTCAACTTCACACGCAGACATAATCCCTACAGGTTTGTGCCCAACAATCACAGGAATTATGTTAACTTCCATCTTGTACAAATCCCATCAAAAAGAAAATATTTTATGGTTTGTTCTCTGCATTAGGGAGCATATTCTAAAATATTACAGGAGTGAACTTCCATTTTAACTAGTAGTTGATGAGAATTGAATCCTTGGCTTATAATGTTATACTTTTGAAAATTAGAATACATTTCCTCCTGCTCACTTTTGGCTCCATATAAACCTTGTGCCTCTTTCACTACCCACACGCATTTGGTATATATTTCATATCTCTATATAACCTTTTGTCTATACCTCCAGTCATGATACCAGATAAGTCAGCATAGTAAGCAGTAGAGAATTTCTGGAAGCCATTCCTACCAAGACAATTTATCAATAACACACAACCAAATGTTTCTGGACCCAACACAAATATATCCTATAACAACTCAATTTCTTCTTAGCCAGATCCCAAAATTGATGGTGGCTTCTTCAACACTTCTCTCATAGGAAAGTGGTCAGAGTGAAAAGAAACAATACACTTAGCCTATTACAGTTAAAATTTCTTATATTAACTAATTTTACAAAAATATATAACCATGTGAACACATTTCTAGGGTTCCTCCTGGGTCTTTGATAGGGACTTGTGGTAGTAAGGGGCCCTGAAACTTAAGCTTCATTTGTTTCATGATAAATCTAGTCTTGCATTCAATATATAATTTGTTGAATGAATGAATGAATGAATGAAAAGATTCACCTTGCAGACGGAGGCCCAGCTTCTGCGGACTGTACAACCTTTACTGACATGTATGATGTTTGTTTTTTAATCAGTGTCATTTTAGTCATAAATGAAAAATTTCCTCTCACTTGACTGTATTAATTAAGATTGCTATTTTTCCTTCCAGCAAACCCATAAAGAGGAATATATGAGTTTATCTGGTTTAATGGAGGAGGAAATGAGTCAAATACTAAGACCAAGAACCATCCCTTTAGTAAAGGAAACTGAAGAGACCACTCAAGGGGCCATCAATGGGAACAAATATTTACCAAAACTTGTTCCCAAAAGCTTTAGTCATGTTCAAGTATTCTATTTCCCTGAAAATTTTTCATTTGAGCAAAGATTCAAGACTTAAATGTAGATGATGAAACACTGACAGTTCTATTAGGGTCCATTCACTGGTGCTAGCTATAAGGAGAACAAGCAGTAAAGATTTTGGGAAAGAGGGCTTGGCTAGACTTCAAGGAAAGGGAGGGTCAGGGATTAACTGGTACCACAGCCACATGATTGGCACAGCAGGAGTCTTTCTCTGTCTCTCTGTCTCTCTCTCCAATCTATCATCTATCTTCTATTATCTAATTACCTATGCAAGTATCTATTTAAATCTCTATCTGTCTGTTTTTGTATGCCCAGGTTTCCTTCCATTCTGCCTCTGTGTAATTTAAATAGCCTTTGGGGAACCATCTTCTCCTTTTCCCCATTCTCTACCTATGTGTTTCAGTTGGGACTTCAGTTGTGGGCATGGCCCCATTCTGGCTTACCAGGTTAATCTATCTCTCTTGCTATAATGATTTGTTTACAGATGGGTATGAAGAAAAGTCAGCCTGGGGACTTTTTCTGGCACCATTCAGAAAGGGAGATTTCTGCTAAGGTTGCTCATCTGGTAGAATGCAAAATAGGCACTGTGGGGACACTCTTGCCACAATGTGGAAAGAGGCTGCCTGAGAATGAATTGAACACAAAAGAATGCATAGTTGAGAAATGGCAATAGAGAGAAAATACCTTGATAACATCAACTTGGCTCAAGCCAATTAGATGCTGGCCATACCAATTATATAAGAAAATGATTCCCTTTTCTGCCTTTAAGTCTATTTGAATTGAGTTTCTGTCACTTGTAACCAAAAGATAGCTGAATAATACAATTGGTTTTACATAAGTGAGCATAAGAATTGCTTAAGTATCATCCAAAGAGCATAAAGGTCTTAGCGAAGATGTACCCTTATCACTATCTTTTACTAAGATTTAACCCTGGGCTGAACACCAGAGTTATGGCTCTTTCACCAAGGCCTATTTTTGTAGGGAAAAGAGGTAACTTGACATTCCCATGAGTTTGAAATAACACAGTCCAAGTGTTTGTGCATGTTTGTGTTTGACATTTGTGTGTGTGTATGTGTACTTAGAGTTTGAAACAACCCTGGAAATCTATTACAGTGGAAGAGCAAGGGGTGAGAATGTATTTTGGTATAAGGTCTGGGGTGCCTAAAATTGAAATGAGGGACAGAATGCATTTCATAATTTTCCTTTGAGCTAGGTATGACTGTAATCTACACTCATAAAAGGACTTCTCAAATAAAATTGCATCTCAAGAAATTACGTTGAAAATTCCCTGTTGTCAAGGAACAAGACCATCCTGTGGATAAACCTTCCACAGCCATTCTCTCTTTAAAAATGGCTTCATAATTTATTCCTTTTCTTTCCTTCTCAGACCTTTAACCTCTCTTTTCCAGCTACGAACACATTGCTTGCTTGGATCTTCTGGAAATCTCCAAGTTTTCCAATCTGCCATTTTCCAAGAAAATTCACAAATTCTTTTCCTCCTTCAGGAGATTTTTTTGGCTAGTGACTAAGAAAGTGGGTTTTAAAAAACCCTAAAAACCCTAGCATTGAATCATTCCTGCAAAACTATGGGCACTCTTGGCAAGCATAAATAGCATTCATTTCTCTTCTCCGACTGGTGAATAAGATTTGGCTAGCTGTGTCCTAGCCTCTTAGCCTTCGTTTCTGGAGGGTCTCTCCTTTTCCCTCACTTGACAACTCTTCCATTTCTGGAGTTGGGGAGGTGATAAATTATCATTATCCCTCCTTCCTCAGTGATCACTGTGCCTCTCCAAATGATTGTATTCTCTGGTTTGGGCCCACAGATCTATGTGATACCCTAGATCTCTCTCTTAGAAGAAATGACAACCCAGTTTAACTTATCCCTAAGGGCTCTTTGCTTCCCAAAGGAAAAGTTAGCTTAGAAATTACTCCCTGTCATTTGCAGGAAAAATGTAACCTTTCTGTCGAGGTAGCCAAAACACTACTATTCTCCACTGGAGCTGGGAATTTTTAGCCTCTCAGTTTCTAAATCTCTAAAATAATAATATTAACCTTAGACAGATGTTATGGGGCCTAAATGAGTTAAGTAAGATAGAGTGCTTGGAATAGTGTCTGGCCTATAGTGTGAATTCATTGGAGGTTAGTGCCTCTGATTATTTCAGGTCCCTTTTCTTTCCTTCCCAGGCAGCACTGATTAAGGAACTTTGTCCTGGACCTCACATTCTGACTAAGAAAGCTTTTTTTCTCTCCTTTTTTCTTCTCTTCTCTCTAACCTCTCTTCTCTGATCTAACTCTACCTTGTGCTGGCTATAGAGTGAGTTCTGCACACCCAGGAGACTGCCCTCCTCACCCATTTATAAGGCATGCATTATGCATCCTAAGAATGTTTTTATTAGCATAATAAGTACTATCCTCCATAGTAATTAACTATCAAAGCCATCAGAAAAGCTGATGAACTCATTTATTTTGTGACCAATAGACACAGAAATGTTTGTAGAGAAAAAGCTAATCCACAAGGGAATTTAAATAACACTACCATCACCTCTACTGGTGAGAGACGTTTTTGTTTCTGGTGCTAACTGCTATATTAAAAAATGATAGTAGCTCTTTGTATATATATATATATTTTTTTCTTCCTCTGAAGGATATTTTTGCTCATATGCCCTGAAGGTGATTCTAACCACAGACATTTGCACTGAAAATCACAGATAGATGGGTCTACTTTGAAAAAAATTTCTCATAAAGCACCACATCATCAATACAGATTAACCAATTGCAATGTATGGATTTTACATGAATCCTTACATAAACATATAAACTGTAACAACAACAAGAACTTGAACGAGACAATTGAGGACATTTGAACACTGATTGTTTGTGATATAAAGAAATTACTGTTAATTTCTTGTGTGAGAGAGATAATGGTATTGTGATTGCATTTTTAAAATTGGGCCTTAACTTTTAGAGATACTTACAAAATTATTTATGAGCAAAATGGTACGGTATCTGGTATTTGCTTTGCAATAATCCAGTGTGTGAGGGGAAAGGTGGGTAGAGGGATAGAGGTAGAGGTATACAAAATCGACCATGAGTTGATAATGGTTCAAGCTGGGTGATTCTCATCCTTCCAGAACCATTTCATGTCATTGACTATCCACTTTCCCCTTTGTTGCCTGTCATGTTGGAAAACTACTGTTTTTCCATTAACATCTTTGATTCCTTCTGTTTTCTCTAGTTTCTGTCAGCCAGCAAATAAAGATATAGGTCTTCGTTTGGTCCTTTGGTCTCCTTCTTTTTCTCTATACTCCTTTATTTTTTGATCTGCCCAACTCCATGGTTTCAACTATCATTTATTTCATTTACTTTCATTCACAGAGTCTTTTAATCTATTCTGGCCATCTGATGTGTAATCTACATTTATTTATTTGATTGGTAGAGTATTAATTTGTTAATTTATTAATTTATTTTTCAAACACTTATTAAACTTCTACTATGCACCAGACACTATCACGATCGCAGATCAATCTTAGAAATTGAGATGATCTTTTTCTCAAAACTGTCACTATAATGGACTGTAGTTTCCTCAATTGGTTTATCAAGCTCTGATCTCTTTCCTAAAATCTAGATAGATCAAATTGACCATGGGGTGGTTTTCTAGCTCTTCAAAACCAGTGCAGGGAAGCAAGTGTAGCACAAGTGGTTGAGTGCCTGCTTCCCATGTACAAGGTCCCAGGTTCGATCCCAGGTACCTCCTAAAAACAAAACAAACAAATGAAAAAAACAACTCTCATTGGGTAGTGGATGTAGCTCAGTGATTGAGTACCTGCTTCCATGTACAAAGTCCTGGGTTCAATCCCAGGTACCTCCTAAAAAACAAAACAAAACAAAACAAAAAAAAACAAAACAAAAACACTCACAAGCCAGTGCATCTGTATTAGTCTGCCAAAGTGTGCTGATGCAAAATACCCAAAATCTGTTGTCTTTTATAAAAGGTACTTATTTGGGGTAAAAGCTTACACTTACAAAGTCCTAAGAAGTCCATTTCAAGGTTGCTTTCTCACAAAAGTCATTTGCCATGTGTTGAAGCAAGATGGTCACTGATCTCTGCCTGGTCTCTCCTTCCTGGGCTTCCTCTTCCTCTTAAGGCTCTGCAGGCCCAGCTTCTTCCCAATCTCAGCTGCAGGCTGGCATAGTGCTTGTCTCTCAGGACTTCCTATATCAGTCTCAACTCTCTTCCCAAGGTCAGATGCAAACTATCAGGTGAATGGATCATCTGTCTTTCCATATGTCTTCCTGAGTCAGTGTCCATTTATATCAGCCCACCAAGGGGGTGGGAACTCAACCTGGGTTACACCCTACTGACATAGCCCAACCAGCAGCCCTAAATTGATTTATCAAGTACACTTACTCAGAGGCCCTCACTGAATTTAATACAATCAAAGGGTATCACACCCAGAGGAATAGATTAGAATACAAACATAGTCTTTCTCTTTTTGAGAGTCACAAAAATAATCTCAGACTGTCACAGCATCCAAAAAAGGGCTAATTTTGCCTCTCAGCCAAACTTATCCACATTTTTCTCACCATTTCTCTTGGCCTAATCATTCCTTTTTCTGTTTGTTTTGTTTTAAGGAGGTACTGGGGACTGAACCCAGGACCTCATACATGGGAAGCAGGCACTCAACCACTTGTGCTACATCCATTCCCCTGCCTAATCATTCTTTAATCAAAAGTCCAGTGCCAAATTGTCTTCCTTCTTTCCTTCACTTTCCCAGCCTTGATTCCTACTCTTTCCCTATACATAATTGATTGAGTCAACAACTATTTCCTGTTCACACCCCAACTTCTTCACAGCCATCCAATATTAAAAGACTTTACTCTTAAGAAGTGCTTTCCTGCATTTCCCAAATCTGAGGAAATGTCATCCCTGGGAGAGAGAACTCTGGGTCACAACATTAGTCCTTAGTCTCTTGATTTCACTTGCCAGAAGAAATCTTAATTTTAAATTCTCCTCATTGAGTCCTCAAGAGCAGGTTTGTTATGAATTGAGTCACACATTGTTTTCAACCCTTGTCAGAAGCTTTTCTTAAGCCCAGCCCAGCTGATGGCTAAAGCATAGCTCTAGCCTCCTAGTGGAGAACCAGCCAAATCTGTGTAAGAATATTATATTATTAATTAATAAGAGCTTCCATTTTATGAGTACTTGCTAAATTCAAGGCACTGGGGCAAGTAGTTCTATAACATCATCCCATCTCTTTGAAGCCTCACAACTAGTCCCAGAAAGTAGGTAATAATTTGGCCTCTATTTTACAAATGTTCCGCAGTGCATCCAGGTCTACAGTCACACAGGTAGCAGGGAAAATCCTAGGGGACACAATGAGGTCTGTGTGTCCAGATACCATGCTTTTAGCCTCACACTCTTATTCTCTGATTCATTATCAAAATAATCTTAAAATAGTTGAATCCGATTCAATGAGCGGAAGAATGAAACAGAAGAAAGCAGTGTCTGTGTCTACCTAATGATATTTATGTCTATATCCCCAGCTCCTAGCACAGTGTCTAGCATGTAGGAGATGCTCAAGAAATCTTGCTTGAGCAGAAATGGAATTGAATGGCACAGTTTAAAGCCTTGTAAGGCAAATATAGACAAGGAAACAAACTTTGAAGAAAAGCATCAATTAAACAACATAGTCACTTCACTGTGAGCAGTGAATGATTCTGAGAGCTACTTCTTTCTCCAGGGTCATAATTTCCCTGCAGGCTTACTGAGCTAGAGAACCAGTCGCCACGGCTAGGCTGTCATCTCCACTCTTTGTCATTACTCTATTAGTACACATTTCAGTTGCTTCAGAGTATGAATCATTATATTACAGAATCTTCAGTTTCCTAAAGGAGCATTGCCTCTTAGTCATGTATCAACCACATGCCTGCTCCAAAATACAGATTTAATCTTAGATATTTGTGTAAGTAATATGTCAACAACTTAGAGGTTTTGTAAGGAAAGAAATAAAAAGATGTAAAAATCATCTTATAGACTGCAAGAGAGACAAATTCCAAATTTATGATACCATCTTCACAGGGGAATGCCTATATGCATTTAGATGAATTTCTTACACTGAGATAAGATCATGAAATACATATACCTTGGCTGATGTCTAAAAAAGGATATAGTCCTTCTGTAAAAAAAACTATGAAGGATGTAAATAGCCAAGAAGGAATAGAATTGGGTGGCCCAAGCGTTGCATAATTAGGGGAAAGAAAAGTTGTATGAGGGAAAGGAGGGAGCACTTAGTCAAAAGACTTGAAACTCCTTTTTTCGGCCTTATCTGATTCAACAAGATGGATTCAAAGGTTACTTCAAGTTGAAGGTGAAACACAGCCGCTTTACATCCTTTCAAAGAATTTTGTATTTATTATACTGATGATATTCAAAGAGCATGCTGCTGACACCATTCCCATCATGTGTTCATTAATACAAACATCATTGTGCACAGTGATCCTTTTATAGTGCGAATGTCTGTAAATCTTTTTTATTTTTATTTATTGGCTTTATTTTACCCACTCTTTCTTAACATGATTTGAGGAGTGATACACACTGAGGTTAATGAAACCTAACAACTCTTATTCATCCTTAATAACAATTCCTAGCATGTCCTGAAGCATGATAAGCACTAAAAACAAAACAAATAAATAAAAAGAATGAATAAAGGTCCTAAATCTTGTTAAAACAACACTATTTATATTTTGGTCCCCAAATCATTCTTCTCATGAGATTAACTATTCTTTGGAAGGTCTGCAGGATCCACGGCACATAACCTTTTATAATCTAATATTAAGCGGAATTAAGGGGTTTAAGGAGTTTACATCTCCACTGGGGCTGTGCTAAAAGCTGCCAAATGCCAGTGAAATGGCATAGCAAACACTTTCAGGACTTCAACATATCAATATTGGTCTCTAGGAATACACCAGGTCCTTCACAAACTGCCTTAACTTTTCCTTTCTTAATATAATAATGCAAAAATAGTAATAAAATATTTACTAGGAAATTATTTTAAGAAGATAGACTAATTGGTTGATTTACAGAATTTAAAAGAGCGAATGCTCTACATTTCAAATTTAGCATAATTGCTAAAAATGTAGATTCCTGGGCCCCTCCCCAGACCTACCAGGCCAAAATAGCTAGGGGGTGAGGCCTGAAAATATATGCATTTTAAAAGCTGGGAAAGGTTTTGGAATCACACCCCTGTCCTTTTTTATCTAAAGCACAGGACGTCTAAAGGAACAAGCTGAGGAGACCCAGGACGCAGAGTTCCGAGCCCTTGTGGAGGGAAAACAGCCCAATACACTGCTTCCCACACCACTGGTAGACTTTTCCACATTTTCCCTTGATGCTTGCTTTTTCCTTTCTAACATACCTTCCCTAATTATTTTTTTCCTTTTAAAATTTTATTTTAAAATTTTAATTAACTTATTATTTATTTTAATGCTTTCCTAATTATTTGACACTGTTTCTAAAGTATACAAATAACCTCCCCAGGTATGTTGGACAGAGATGAGTAAGGCAGGCTTGAATTTGAATCTTGGCTCTCTTTGTGTGACCTTGGCTAAGTGACTTCACTGCTTCAACCAGCCATTTCCTCATCTTTAGAAATGTGGACAATAACGATAGCCTTAGAGAGTTTCTGTGAAGACCACATGAGATAACAAGATATAGTACCTGGTATATATTCGATGCTCAGTAATTATTTCCTTCCTTATGAGTTAGTCTAAAAAGGGTGACTATCTGATGTCTTGATTTCCTGCACAAATCATCTTACCACTCTAGTCTGTAAGATGACAGACCAGGACCAAGATGGGTCCTGGGTGGTGGAGACCCAGGATATCTGAGTAGGCAGGACTCAGAGGGAGGCAAAATGGTTAGAAGAAGCAACTTCTAGGGGATTTGTTTTAAAACTACAAGGCGAGACGATTCTTTGGTCTTTGGGTGGCTTGAGGGAGACTAAGGGTACTTTAAAGCTGCCTGTGCACTAAGGCTCTGTCATTAAAATCTTTACCTTGCCCTGACCCCATGAAAGCCAATGAACATATTCCACGACAAGCAAATTCTTTAGTCTGGAGATGGTTGTGACAGATACAGTTCTATTCATTCATTCATTTATTCATTCATCAGTTCATTCATTCATTTAACAATCATCAAACACCTATATTGAAGGAACTAACACCTAAGAAAATAGGAACACCTAAGAGTCACTGCAGGGTTCTAAAACCCATGCCCTGATTCCGTCCCACTATCCTCGACACTACCCTTGTTTCATTAAACATTAAACACTAAAAGCAGTGCATGTAAAAACACTTTATCAATCTCTCAGCACAGACCCCAACCACAGCCATCAATATACTAAGAGTGGAAGTGGAATTCTAAGATCTAATTCTACATTCATTGCTGACAGTAAGCACTTCAGCCACCATTTACTATTCCAATGAGGTGGTAACGTTTTAAAGTAGGAATGGATTTTTTTCTTTATTTTTAATTCAAAACCACTAGTGTATTACAATGTTAATTCATTTAAACATATTTGCTGGGTTCCAGGCACATTGCAGAAGGCAGATAAGCATCTCCACCCTCCAGGGGCGCCTTCTAAAGGCTGACTCCTTGACAAATTATTTCGGGTCAGTGGAGAGAAGGACTTGGATTTTAAGCTAAGATTTCTGTAGGATGAGACGCCAACATCTATCCGTCTTTAGTGATGGGGTGCAGCCCAGGGTGAGGCATTAACTATCAGCTTAAGTTGTTCTAGAGAGACTTCTCCATTGTATTTTTAACTGAACCAAGGGGAACTCTATTTCTGCCCTTCGGGACAGGGTACTTTCTTGTGCAGATGTCCAGGGACATATGGAACTAGGCTTAGCCAGCTTTGAATTCAGAAGGCCTCCTTCTCCAGCTCCAGGGAGAATGGCCCTGATGCACTTTTCCCCAGTGCTGGCAGCAGCCACCCAGTCCGGCTTTGCGCTCCACGCTCTGCAGGTGTGATGTCCCCAGAGGTCGCTAGAGGGCAATAAGCGCCTGAGACAGCAGTGACAGCTTGAGGTGCTGCTTTGGCCCACCTACCCACCTGGCTGGGGAACTGTGCCTCAGGGCGGATTTAGAATGCCCTGGAAAACAGAGTGAAAACAGTTAAGTCAAACAGAGGCCTGACCGGTAAAAGACAGAAACTCTAGCTACTTTTGAATTTCAGATGAACAACAAATTGGTGTTTTTATTTGCTAAATCTGGCAACCCTAACCAAAGATCAAAGGGACCCTGGAAAGACTAAAAGCTCCTCTAAGAGATGGAGAAAAAAAGACAATATTTTCTACCTCACTACCTGCCTGTCACTTGAATCTAGAACAAAGTTTTACATTCTTTAGACTCAAAGAGGTTGTTCTCTTGACAGTGGGCAGAGCAGCAGCAAAGCAGCCAGTGGCCTTGGCTAGGAGAGACATGAGGAGTGGTCTTCTACCTCCAAATACCTCCTCCCATTACCTTTTCCATGGCCAATGCACCATTAAAGGCCTTTCTATAGGCAAAGATCCCTCCTAAATGTGCAAATATTTTAAGGAGGAGAACATAAGTTCTTGTCACTTAACATTTCCCTGAGGACTGATTGGCAGCTTGTTGGAAAGAAGACCCAGACAAGAAAAGAAATAGATTAAAAGTCCAGGTTGGAAGACAATAGGTAAAAGAGGGAGCCAGGCATCAGGGCAAAAACGAGGACCACAGAAGAGGGAGGCTGGGGTTACTAAAGCTGCATCCTAGTTAACAATGCTGTCCAGTGTTGGAGTTCCTTCACACTGTGCATTTGGAATCTCAATAGGCTCATACGCAGTTAACAAAATGACTTCTGAGCATCTGGAATGCATGGCTGTGATTGCTGTTCATTGAAGATAATAGTTTTCTCAGACTGAATAAACTCAATCAATCTCAAGGAGCATTTTTATTTCTTCTGGTGGTTGGAGCAGAGTTCTAATGTCCTTTGTGTCTTAATAAAGTCAAGCATAATCTCCAGGGGTTTGTAATCACCATCAGCTCACATATCTCCCCACACTTTACTCGCTTGCTCGCTTTCCCTATTCAGGGTTGCCCAAGGTACGTGGGATACAGAGAAGGTTAAGAACCTTCCATATGAACAAATATTTCCATAAAGCTCACAAAGGAAGCATTCCTTCTTTGCTTCCTTTTTCCCCAAGTTCCATATCAATGAAAAAGTTCCTAATTGCTGGGAGAGGTTGCCCCAGCCTCCAAGAGGACCTTTAAATTACTGACCTTGAAGACACATCGCTATTCTTCAGTGCTAAAAGCGAGCCCTTCTTCTTCTTCTTTTTTTTTTTTTTTTAAGTTGATGACATTAATATAAAATTAAATCAGCAGGGGGCACAATTTCTTCAGAATGTGTTAGGCTTCATTTTTTGATTCAAAAGAAAAACACCTAAGCTGTTTCTTTGTGCTATTTTGGATCCGTGTTATCCGCTAACATGAATATCAAATTGTCATACATAAATACATTTTTTTTACAGAAAAAGGCAGCATAAACCATCCAAAAGGGGTTGGTTAATTTACTAACAGTCCCTTGCTAATGATATCATTTCTGCATCAATAAGTCTTTATTTTTTTTTGATGAAACGTTGTGGCATGGGCGTGTTTCGGACCTAAAATAAAAGCATTGCAGTGGAAACCTCTGCTCCCTGGAAGCTACCAGACTGATGGTGACCCCCATTTTCTGGACATCTGGAAAACTGGTAGGATTTATCAAGGACATGAGGCAATTACTTTCAGGAGCTGTGTTTTACAGCTGTTGCGCATCTTGAAACCGTTTGTGCATAAATACCTCACGGCCAGATTTATTATAATCTCTTTTTTTATTTGCTAAAAAGGAAAATTATCTTCTGAATAGAAGTCAATGAACTTGTCTCATAGTGTTTCTGTATATGTAACATGGAATGATCTGACAATGCCCAAATGTCGGTTCCTGCATTTGTATTTGACGTGACTCTGTGCTGTCTTGTATTAACACACATTATTTTTCTTGGCAATTATTTTACTATCTTCAAAAACAAAAACAGATAATAAACAACAAAAAATAAATAAATAAAAACAAAAAACAACCCCCAAAAAGTATATTTTTAAAAAGGCAGATTATACCTTTCACACAGGAATATTGTGAAGATCCAGGAAATCTTATCACAAAAGGGTTCCTGAGAGGTCTTTAAAATTATTATTATTAAATGTGATAGTAATAGCCCAAACTCACATAGAATTTACTCTGTTCAGAAATGGTTTCATTGCTTTTATTAACTCATGGGATTCCACCACTCCTACAAAGCACAGAGACTGATAGAGTAAGAGGCGAAGCAGAGTTTCAAACACATGTAATCTGGTTCTAAAAGCTACGCACAAGATGTAGGACTTACAATTTTATTTTATTATTTGGATAGGTAATAAATAAATAAAATTAAAATGGCATGCACTAAGAAGTTTTGCCTCTGTTCACCTTTGTTTTACCAGAAATGAGTGGGCTTTTACAATGGGGATTTATTAACTTATGAGTTTACAGTTTTGAGGCCATAAAAGTGTCCAAATCAAGGCATCATCAGAGATTCTTTCTCACTGAGCAGCAGCATCTGCTCATCTCTTCTCTCTCCTCCAGGCCTTGTTGCTTTCAGCTTCTGGAAAGTGGCTTCCTGCCAGCTTCTGTGTTCTGTTGATTTCAGCTTCTGGCTCCTGGGGCCTTCTCTGTCAGCTTCTGGGGTCCTCCCTGTCTCTGCTGCCTTTTTCTGTGTCTGTGGCTTTTTATTTCTCTGTTTATAAAGGAATCTAGGAAGAGGATTAAGACTCACCTTGGGTCACACAATCTAATCAAAGGCCCTTAACTGAAGTAATTTAATCAAAAGTTCCCACCTACAATAGGTTTGCATGCACAGGAATGGATTAGCTTTAAGAACAGGATTTTCTAGGTTCCATGAAAAACTTCAAACTGCCTCAACCTTGTTTTCCTATCTCCTCATGTATATACTCCCATTGTTTCTTTTTTTAAAAATTTTTTATTTTATTTTATTTTATTTTTTAATTTATTAAAGTATATCACTCATACATGAATGTACATAAACAATAAGTGTTCAGTAAACATTGTGAACTTACAAAACAAACATACATAACATCATACAGGGCTCCCACACATCACCCCACCCCAAACACCCTGCATTGTTGTGAAACATTTGTTAATAAATGATGAAAGAGCATCATCAAAATATTACTACTAACTATAATCCGTATCTCCCTCTCCATACATTTTTTTAAAGGATTTATGTATTTATTTATTTACTTTTATCCATTTTTACTAGCCCCCCCCC
>JAQZBX010046304.1:0-20805 GCA_029593785.1 Cabassous unicinctus | reverse complement strand
CATCACCAATGTCACCACCACACCACCATCACCACCACCATCCACATCATCATCACCATTATCACCATCACCACCATCACCAATGTCGCCACCATCACCACCACCATCATCACCATCATCAACATCACTGTGAACATTTAACACATTATAGTTACTGTATTTAATAATGAATTTAAAATTTGAGAAACTGCTTACAAAATACTTTGATAAAAGAAAAAGAAATTTGATTAAATTAACTTCTTTTCTAGGTACAAAAGTGATGGGACAATGATGCCCCCTCAGGAAAACCTGCTGGCTCAGCTTTTCTTCCTATCTCAATACATTCCTGACAGTGAGCGGCACTGACAGTAAAAGGACACTGTTTGTTGAAGTGAGGGCAGCGCTTACCCTATGAATTAATGAGCTGGATACACTCAGTGAAGCTGCTCGCCAAGGGGCTGTGTGCAGGGCGGCCCAGAGGTCACTTGCTCTAACCGCGGGATTGTTTGCACGTAGGAGGTCTTCCCGACCGAAGCCTCGGGGTCCCTGGGGTGGCCCTTCACGAGCCCTTCTGGCTCACACAGACACACCGAGGGGGCAGCAGGCACGCTGGGCCTGGACCTGGCGCTCTGCCTGCAGCATGAGGGGTCACGTCTCTACTGCAGATTAGGTTCTCCCCCAGCTCCCTGGAGGCTGGGGACTGGGACGTGGGAACTGCAGTGGCACACACCGCGCCTGCCGCGAAAGGGCAGAAGGGGACAGGCTGGCCCTCCCATCCCCCCCTTGCAGCCCACCCAGCCCTGGGCGGGGCCACACTCCCGCCTCAGGGTCCCCAGTAGCTGCTCAGAGGCCCTGGCCAGCTGCAGCCCCTCAAGGGCAGGCAATGAGCCCTGCGAGAGAGAACTCGGCCAGGATGGGAAGGGCTCAAAATGTCATTCCCCTCTACTGACGCGGCAGGCAGGTGCACAAAGCAGCTGAAGGCGTGGCAGAGCGAGGCTGTTCCCCTGGAACCCAGCTCTCCTGCTCCCACCGCTCAGACAAAGCTGGAAGCCAGCAGGACAAATGTCCCGCAGCTTCCGGGCTGGGCCAGGCCCAGGCCCCCACCCCTGGGGAAGCCGCGGCTCTGAGCACACAGCTCCAGGACTAGCTGTGTGGTGTTAGGCAGGTTACTTAACCTCTCTGTGACCTGGCTCCCTCGTGTTTAAGCGGGAATTAGCAAACACGAGCATGCCGTGAGGACTGCACAAGTTCACACCTGTGAAAGACGCAGGGCTGCGTGAACATGCTGCGGCTATTTGCTCCTCGTGTTCTCACGTGACACTGTGTGACCAGGAACCTCACCGCGGCGAATCCAGAGCAGGATCCCTTTTCGTCTCTGCTTTTAAAATATGTTGGCAGATTTAACCCTTTTCTAGGAACAGTGATGGGCTGACCAGTTGCTTAATCTGCCCAAACCTCAGTTTTCTGATCTGCCTAATGGGGGACTAGGAAAGCCCACGCAGCAGGGCTGGTGTGTGAATGACCCGACACAGAGCCCCGGGGGCTCCCACATAAGACCCCGCTGGGCACGAGCTTGTTTCCCTCCTACTTTCCTCAAGAAACAGGCTCTTTACACTGGGGGTACAGTAACCTAATCAAGGTTTACTGTGAGGCGCCCCCTGGCCTTCCAGCCCTGCACCAGCGAGGAGAGGCCCTGCCGCCCCTGCCCTGGGGGTTCAAACGTCACGCCCTGCTCCCCAAACCTCAAATGTGAATTTTCCGGGCTAGAAAAGCCTCGGGGGTCACCTGCCAACGCTACCTCTAGCAGGAAATCCACACTGAAAACACCTTTTTTTTTTTTTTTTTAACTGAAACCCAATTGAGAATAAAATGTAGCTGCATGATGATAAAATTGGATACGGTGAGTTGTTGGGATCCAAGCAGCAGCTAAAATTTATGATATTAATATGGAATAAAATGGAACAATTTTAAAATATTGGCCAAAGAGGGAAATCTGCTGACTTTGGTATAACCTCAATTTTCCGCGGGTTCATTTTTTCTCAGTGAGACTGTTGTTAACAGTGGGTAATTTAATGGATGCTCTTTTGCTGACCTAAAGCAAAGGTAGCCAGAAATCAAAACCAAAATAGTAAGGGGTCATGAATTCTTTGGGAACCATGAACTATAAAAAGAAAATTGTTTCAGCACAAACATTTCTTCCCCCTTTCGTAATTCTGTTACCAGGTGAAAAGTTTTGGGTTTCTTTTAAAGCACAGCATTTCACAGGCTGCCCCTCGGCAAGTGTAGATTCTTCAATTGTAAAGAAATACCTTGCTAGGTAATGATATTGTGACGGTCAAAAATAATTCAAGTGTAACTGAAACTCAAATGAACGTGGCTGTGGAATTCCAAGTGGACCCTCAATAGCTTCGCAGCCTGAAGAGAGCCACTGCATGGGTAATTTTTAAAATGTGTAAAAGCTCCTGGGTATAAATAATGACTTATTATCCCCCACGGTTCAACAGGAGACATAAATGATCTCTAAGGAGGGTAGGGGTTTAAGATAAGAAAAACGGTATTCCGAATGAACAGCTAAAATGTTTAGAGTGCCCTCCTTTAGAAATGAGACTATGTCTATGCGGACAGCTCACCCAAGACCTGTAGAGAGCAGGTAATTGCCAGACAGAAATCATGGTATCCGGGGAGGGCAGGGGGACCCAGGTTTCTGCTTCCTTTTCATCAGAATTGGTAGGAAAGACACATAGACACACAGGCACACACACGGCATTACAGCTTGCCCTGCTAATATAAAACACTTACTAGCGCTTTATACTTAAAAATTCAAAATCATTAAGAACATTGGCAGAAACCCTGAAAACAAAACAAAAAAGAAATGTTTTGTCAAAAAGATTTACATTTTTTATTCATTTCAAATGGAAGTTAACCCATAAGCAATCTTTCTATATTATTTATTTATTTCATTAGGTTCTGTGATTTGATGTTTAAGTGCTGTCATTTGGATGGCATTCAGTAATTTGGATATTTTACAGTTTAGTGAAACCAGAAATTACATCAAAATTCTATTTTAGTGAGATTCAAAGGATCGAATTATCTTTTAGGTGACTCATATAAAGTTTATAAAAAACACAAATATTTAAAATCTGTGTTTACAGTCCAAAACACAACTTCAAATGCACAGAACTCAAACCAAAATAATAATGGATTTTATGATCAATATATACTCCTATTAAATTATACAAAAAGAGTCCACTGTATTTTAAATTGTGACTAATAGGAAAAAAAAATACAGGTGTATGAAATGTATGTAGCCAAAATCTACGTAATACAGAGCTACATTTTTATTATTTTTGTCCGCCTGGAAACCTTACCAGGACGAGGAAATGGCCCTTGGCCACACTTGAGTGTTTAATGCAAACAGGATTTTGGCACCAGAAGGTTTCAATGTAAAGGATAATACATATCACTGTACCCTGCGATTAAAGGACTGGTATTTCAGAGAGAAATGAATTTTTGTTCAATGTGCTCATTTGGCAACCCATTTAAACGAGCTCTAATTGTAAGCCCCGTTGACAAAGGCTGTTGCCTGGTGTCCTCTGATGGGCTGTTCCTGGGACACACAGGGCTGAGCTCACAACGTGAAAAACACATGCTAATTACCGTCTTTCGTTAGGAAGTGTCGTGTTTCCAATTTGCTTGTTTTTAAAAGCTCACTTACATGAAAATAAACTTGCAGAAAAAGAATAAATCCCCTTTCATCAGGCTTGCCAAAAAACTTCATAAAATCAGAATCTGTGGGGCTGAAAATATATTCCAGAAGTATTTGTATAAGGGAGAGAATTTTAGGTAATCCTTACGCTGGGGATGGGTTAAATATAATTTGATTGAATAACATCATATATGTGGTATCAATTTTGGGGTAATAAGAGATTGCAGAGATTTATAATAAAATCCCTTCTGCCTCTCAAAACTTCCAAGTCACAATTTGATCCATGAAAAAGCAAACTGGTGAATGTGTATAAAGTTCCTACAGAAATAGCAAAGATAACAGGTGTTTTCTTATAAAAACGACATCCAGCAACCTTCTCTAACAACACAAGCCGAGACACTCTATGCGTTTCATTTCAGGGCTTGGGCAGTGATCCAACAGGTCATTAATTACTTCTAATTTCCACAATGAAAACAATGCAAATGTTGACAGCTCTGACCAGTATCAGGATCGGAATGCTTCATAATTCTTATTTTGAGCCTGTTTTTCCATGCGTAAACGTGTGAAAAGAATACACTTCAACACACCTGTAAGATGGAGCTCCTGTTAGGAAGCGCAGGACAGGATTAGTTCTTGCGGAATTTTGCAATTCAGAATTGTTAAGCCTGACGAGACCCAACTGTTTATTGTTTTTGTAATTCTCAAGACAACATTTAAAAAGTGAAGTTTATTTCTTTGTTAATGCTAGCCTACTTTTATGAACATAACTGTATCTCTGAGCAGCTTCCTCTGTAGCCTGTCAGTGACAGTTCAGCTGCCAGCGAGACCCCCAGATCTCGTCAGGTGCTGCTGCTGCCTGGAGTTCCGTGGTGAACACCTAAGAAATGTCGAGTTTGAAAACACAAGGGGTTTGCTAAGCCCTGTAGCTTCTGGTTTGACAGCAACTTTGTGAAGATCAATATTATTTTACTGACGATATATCTACAGCAGCTTGGCTTAAATTCTGAAAAAAAAAAAAAAAATTCAGGCCACATAACTAAATTTTAGAAGTCTTTTCTCTGTCCCAACTCTTGCTGGAACCAACAGAATGAACTGTGAGCTTAAAAATTTTTCATTATCTAATGCACTGTTCCATGGATGCTTGTGATACTCTGACTTGAGCTCATTCCAGTGAGATAAAAATTAGCCTAAGGCGAGTGAGAGTTCCTACACCACCATCCGACAGACTGGCTTGACAACGCTGCTGTCTCAACAAAACTCCGGAGGAAGACGCTTGAAAGATGCATGAGCTCTTTCCCACAGGCCACTCTTCCCAGTGAGAAAAACTTCTAATGAATTCGGATCTTAAAAACTCAGCTTCCCAGAGCAACGCTCATGGCTTACATTCCAGGGTCCCTGACACCTGCTTAGCCATCTGCTGATAAAATACAATGGTTCAAGCAGTTTTCCCACTAATGATAACATCGCCTCAGGCCACACCTGGAGCAGGTGGAATTTTAAGGACAGTAAATCCAGGACTTCTAAGGTGAAGGCTGTGTTGGAAGCACACTGCTGGAAGAGGGTCCAGGAAACGAGCGATTCTTACAAACAGTGAGGCGTGAAAACCAAGGAGACACGCAGACCCTTTAATATTCTAGATGAGGACAAAGTCAAAGGACTAATCCCCCAACCGCAAGCTTCCACGCACGGAGCAGGGGCCCCCTCTGTTCCGTGCACTCCCTGCCCGGCCCCCTTTCCTACAGCACTGCGAGGGAACCAGGTCCTGCTTCTGCCTGATGGGAGGCGCCCCTGCACTCCAAACGACTGGACTGGACGGGGGTTTCTGTCCTCCGGCCAGCAAGGAGAAATGCCTCACTTCCATCTTTGGGGAAAAGGAATTTTATCAACGGAGGTTAAAGTGGAAGCTGAACTTACGGCCTGAAGGACAGGGCTGTCGCCCTCGACTAATCACCCTCCGACAGCGAAAATGCAGCACTTCTTAGCTGCTGGCCAAAGAAAGAGTCCCAGGGGACGCGCTGCTGGGCTTTCGCGTCTTAACACGGGGTGGCTGCCTCCAGGGGACTCACCTCAAACTGCAGCCGGGAAGACCAGAGAGAGGTGGTAATTAACTACAATTCTCACGACTCAAGAGCGCAAAAGAAATGCCGAAAATGGGCTTCAGGAAACATCTTCAGATGTGAGGGTGTTAACGATGAATCCTCATGACCCTTCTGTCAGTAATAGGTAAAATGTCAGAGACAGTGAATGGCACTTAATTGAACATCTAAGGATCAACACGGCGATTTTTTTTGTAGTCCGTTATCAAAGTGCCAACAAGGATTATTGCCAATATAGTTATACAAGCGTCAACTGCAGGGCAACTGTTTTCTTTCAGCTGCGTCCAGGGAGGAGGTTATATGCTTAAAAGAATCTTCTTGTGACCCTGATTCCGTTACACAGGTTTTCCTCTACCTAATAAAAACCAGACGTGGGTTTTTGAGAAGAACCGTGCAGATGATGAACAAAATGCATATTTGTGTAAAGCCCCAGGACTCTCTCAAGAACAGGGGTTTTTTGAAGAGTCAGGTCAAATCCCCTAGAAATCAAGTGCGTCCAGTTATGTTTTGTTTTACTCCCCTGGAATCCCTGCTGTGGAGCTGGCTTGCTGGCAGCAGGCTCAGACTGTCATTTGTAAAAAGCAGTCCTCTCAGCTATAATTACTAATTTGATGTCACACTGGAATTGCTGCGCAGCTGTGAAAAGATCGACCACCGGGAGCTACGCCTTTCTGTGTCTCATTTGGAGAATGCTAAACTGCTGGAGCCGTGAATGGAAGATGCCCTTCCATTTCAAAGGAAAGAATTAAAGAATAAAACAAGTCACAGCAGCTGTCAGGATTTGACAACGTTTTGTTGTGTTGTTGTTTTAAGAAGAAGAAGCACTGTTCTCGCTTGTTTTTTTAATTTTTACTTTTTAAATTCAGGACATCTGTACATGTATGTTTGGATACTTGTTACCATGAAAGTGATTCCAATATTGTTGGAATACAACTGCTTTATTTTCTCTAGTTTCATGTTTGTTATTATGCTAATGCAAATCAAACTAATTATGTGTCAAGCTGAAATCTATGGGATGAGTCTTGCCTGCACCCATGACACTAAATATTTGAAATGACAGTTTTAAAACTTGTCAACAAGTTAAAAGTATGGGAGATTAAAACAGTTGTAATGATTCAAATGAAAGATAAACTGAGAAGAGTCAGAATTCAGATTACTAATTAAGCCATGTCAATGGAGTTTCTCTATGAAAATTGTTCTTTGCACAGCGACAATCATTTTGTAGAGAATATGGTTACACAATGATAGACACAAAAATCATATTCTTTCAAATAGGTTAATTTCATTTATAAAAGGCTCAAATGCAGAAAATAAATATTTTCAGTCTCCCCCAAATATTTCTAACCAGCGTGGGACATGACTCCTGGGGATGAGCCTCCCTGGCACCAAGGGATCATTACCAAGCACCAACTAGTGATGCATTTGGAAAAAGACCTAGACCAAAAGGGGGAAATATTAAATACAAATGAGTTTTTATGGCTAAGAAATTTCAAAGTGGTTCGGGCGGTCATTCCAGAGGTTATGCTTATGCATATCTCAGCAGGATCTCATTGACAGCCACAGTAAACAGTGCCTCAAACAGCGGGGATCCTCAGGGCTCTAGAGACATCTAAACACTAAAGGCAGGACAGACAATTTCAGGAATTTGGCACGCTGTCAGTGGGCCTTACTTTGGAATATATGCTCCCCAGTGTAACAGAGTTAGACTCATTTATAATTTCCCTATACATGACTCTTCTGCCCCTTTTATTTGAACCTATAATCAGTGCTATACTCACTAAATATATGTTCCAGAGACTTAAATCTTCAGTCTGTTCATATGCCAGTTGAGCCCTGAATCTCAGCAGAGTTGCAACACCTACTTTCCAGTTCATTGGACTCACCCATGACAACTAACAAAAGTATGTTAATGAACAACACTCATCCAAAAAAACAAAGAGTATCTACAGCTGCAAGCAAGACAGTTCCATCCATCTGCCCTGTGGGATCTAAGCACCTTCCCAATCAGAAACAGAGTGGGCATCACCATCCCCAAATTCTCAAGATTGAGGAATGAACAAACATAAGGGGGGAATGCAACTATGAACTAACATAGACTTATTATTATTCTGGCAATGGAAGAACTTCTATCATTGATATAAAGACTGTGTCCACCAGAGGTTCTGAGTGGAGGGAGAGGGAAGAACAGGTGTAACTTGGGGCATTTTGGGGACATTGGAATTGTCCTGCATGACATTGCAATGACAGATATAAGCCATTACACATTTTGTCAAAACCTATAAAATTGTGTGGTGCAAAGTGTAAACTATAATGTAAACTACAGACCATGGTTAGTAGCAATGCTTCAATGTGTACATCAATCGTAACAAATGTACCACCCTAATGAAAGATGTTGTTAATGGGGGAAAGTGTGGGAGGGGGAGGAGGTGGGGTACTTGGGAATCCCCCATATATTTATTTTGTTTGTTTTTTATTTGTTTGTTTTTTTGGGAGGTACTGGGGATTGAACCCAGGACCTCATACACGGGAAGCAGGCGCTCAACCACTAAGCTACATCTGCTCTCCAATGAGAACTGGTTTTTGTTTTTTGTTTGTTTGTTTTGTTTTTAGGAAGTACCAAAGATCAAACCTGGGACCTCGTATAAGGGAAGCAGGTGCTCAACCACTTGAGCTACATCCGCTCATCTCCCCTATATTTTTGATGTAACATTTATATAACCTAAAGCTTCTTTAAAATAAAAAAAATTAAAATTTCTAACTGGGAATTACAGTGATCAGTTTGATAGCTTGATGGTTTTATTTGTAAAGACAAAGAATGCCATGCTTTTCAGAAGGGTCAAAAATATTAACTGATCATGGAAAGAAAACCTGAAAATCAGCAGGAAAAGAAAAGGACGAATGAAAGGTATAAATAATAGAAGGGGTACATGGGAATCCTGTATTTTTTAGATGATTTTTCTATAAACCTACAACTTTTCTAATAAAAAAAAAAGTTTTTCAGAGAGGTTCAGCTCCATTACTACTACATATTATTTTTTTTGTGTGTGTTGTAGAGAAAAGGTTACCTCAAGTGTTTTTAGGTTATACGTAAACTGCCAAGTTAGAGACGCAGTGACTTACAGTCAATGCAGGCTCGTGCGCCTCCATCAACTACCAATTTCAGTGAGGTTGACGCTACAGCTCTTCAAGATACTTCCGTCTCCCCTCGGGGGAGCATTTGTACAAGAAGGGGAGGGGGCATTTGAAGTCACCCCCTTCTGCAGGAAGTGCTATCCTAAACCCCAAGCACGGAACAAAGGACACAGCACGGAGTTCCTCCTGGGGAAGAGGAGGTGCTGAAAGAGTCCATGCTCGACTTCAGTGTTTTCGTAGCGTGAGACGGGGTGGCTGCGACCGTTAGTCTTACGTATCGACTTGGCTAGGAGCGACGCGCAGGTATCTCAGCACACGCCAGGCTGGGTGTGGCTGGGGAGGCAGACGTGGCCAAGGTCCACGGCAACGTGGGCGAGCCTCTTCCAATCGGCTGCCTGCCTTCTGGGCCAACCAGGTGTGCTTAGCTAAGGTGAGGCCGAACCGCATGAGGTGGGCCTTCATCCCACGTGGCTGAAGCCCTCACAGGCAGAGGGAGCTCCTAACAGGCAGTCAGCAGAAGCCAGAGGGGGGCCGAGGGCACAGTCTCACCCCGTGACAGAGGTGGAGACGAAACCAGCAGAACGCCGCAGGCTTCGGACGGAGCATGGTCGGCTGATGCCTGACCTGGGACTTCTGGCTTTGAAAACTATGAGGTGATATATTCCTGCTGTTTAAGCCAACCCCACTCTGTGGTATTTGTCACAGAGGCCCTGGCAAGCTGAGACGCTATTCTAATTAAAGCATTTCATTAAAAACAAACAGCAAACCAGCTATCCAACGGATGGGTCAAGACGACACTTCCCAGGGCGACAGAAGGGCTGAGAGTACAGCGGTGCCTGGGTCAGTTTACGTTTACACACAGAAAGCTACTTCCCAAATTCTTATTCAAACTGATGCTTCAAGTTGAATCTGTCTATAAGCTGTGTAGTAAATCAAATGTGGTTCAAATACTGCCTAATGTCCAGAAACCCAGGGAAAGATAAACATCTGTGGTCTCCCCCTCCCTATTCTTTAAGTAATCATGTCTTGACATTTTACACCTGGAAAGGAAAGGCTTCCGGAGCTAATCCAGACAACAGCCTCGTTTCACAGGTGAGACGACAGGCACCCCAAGGGGCAAAGCAACCCAGTGAAGGCCAGTGCTGGGATGGCCACTCGGACACAAGTTCACCGCTCAGGGGCAGAGTTTTCAAGAGGGGGTGGCAGGGCAAACGGGCAAAGGGGCTCCTTTCGACCACACTTACAAATAACAGCTATTTGGTTCCCACCTAAGGGGTGAGGAACAGCTCACCTGGGGACGAGAAACGAAGGAGCCTTGCTTCTGTCACAGGCTACGCACTGGTGGCAGTGAGGGGGGATGGGGGGGCCCAGAAGTGGAGATGAAAAGAAAAGACGGGATAAAAGCGA
Organism: Cabassous unicinctus; assembly: GCA_029593785.1. NCBI lineage: Eukaryota > Metazoa > Chordata > Mammalia > Cingulata > Chlamyphoridae > Cabassous > Cabassous unicinctus. The sequence goes on along the minus strand of JAQZBX010046304.1, from coordinate 10,485 downwards.
GAGGCCCTGTCAGCACACCCTGGGATGCGGGAAGGGGTGGTGCAGGGCTCACCTTTTCTTTGTCGCTTGCTTCTCTGGCCACGGTAGAGCCCTGAAACACAAAGACACAGTGAAAACACGCACACGTGGCATCGGCTTCCCGGGCCGAGAGTACCACGGTGCTTCTCCTGGAGTTCAGGCGTAAATCAGCACCAACTGTGCCCTGGGGGCTCAGCCCCAGTGGGATTCTCCCCACCTCTGGTCACTTCTCTCTGCCCAGCCTAGGGGGTGCTCCCCTCCAGGTGTTCTCTCCTCCAGGTGTGCTCCCCCTCCAGGTGTGCTCCCCCTCCAGGTGTGCATCTCCTCCAGGTGTACTCCCCTCCAGGTGTGCTCCTCTCCAGATGTGCTCCCCTCCAGGTGTGTTCCCCTCCAGGTGTGCTTCCTCTACAGGTGTGCTCCCCCTCCCAAAGTGTTCTCCCCCCAGGGATACCTGTCCACTGGCCCCCAGACTTCCCCCTTCATTTCACCCGTGCTGCAACTGCTAGAAGTCAGAGAGCCTGACAACCTCCTGAACAGTAACACATAGACCTTTGGGCCAAGGTGAAGTGCCCCTGGCTGCCTGCAGTGGCCCACAGGCAGTGCCTCCCTCCACTCAGCTCTGGACTTGGGGGCGTGTCCAGGCCCTCTGACTGCTTTCCTGGAAGCTCCGTCACTCCCTCCCTGCTGTAGGGTCCCTGGCATGTGTCCGTGAGAGGCCTGGGCCGAGGCAGGGCGTGAAGAGGGGCAGATCTTGACAGCCCAGGACCGACACTCACTGTGGGGGCTTCAGAGTACCTCCGAGCTCAGGGGCTGCCTCGGCGGCTGAATTCTGGGATTCCACGCCCACCCCCCACTTTCACTTCCAGCAGAGAAACTGCCTTTTGGTTTGTCTGTGGAAGCTTTTGGTTCAAAAGAAAAGTGGGAGGGCAAATGGTGCCAGGGGTCCTGCGGAATGCCAACAGAGCGGTGGACACCAGCCCTGCCTGCGCCGCGCGGGAACCCCCCGCCTTCCACCCCGGGGCTGCTCGGGGTCACCGGGTGAGGGGTTGGGGAGTGGCCCGGCCCCTCTGACCACGGCGGGGTCAGAGAAGCCCTGTTTCCCTGGCTGCCTCCCAAAGTCAAGCCCTGGAAACCTGATTCAGCCAATCATTCCAAGAACCGAGGAAAGCGGAAAACAGCGCCTCGGTCGGCCATCCTTAGAGGAAGTCACCCTTTGGCACGAAGGCCAGCTTCCGCTCCAGCAGCTCGCTGGCAGAGACTAGGATGCGTGCTGCCTGGGAGGCCCCAACCAGGGAACGCGGGCTGCAGGGACCCAGCCAGACCCTGCTGGCATGGCCGCGGCCCCAGGCCCCGCGCTGGGCAGGCCAGGGCTGCGTGGCAAGACCCTGTGGCCGGCAGGAAGCTGCTCCAGTTCCTGGGGGTGGACGGGGCACAGAGCCAACGCCAAGTGGAGAAAGTGCGGATGGTCAGGAAGGAAGACGGGCCTGTGGGGTGACTGCCAGCGTCTGGGCCAGCGCTGGCCTGGGGATGGGAGCTGTTTTGAAGGAGAGTCCCCTGGACAGTGTGGGTGGGCCTCATGCAATCAGCGAAGGCCCCAAGAACTGAGGTTTCCAGAGCAAGCAATTCTGCCCCAAGGCGGCAGCTCCAGCTCCCACCTGGGCTCCCCGCCTGCGGCCTGCCCTTCGGCCTCGCCAGCACGCCCCTCCCCGCAGCACGAATCAATTGCTTAAAATAAATCTCTTCGCACAGGAGGTCTGCACATGCATGCACATGTCTGTTGGCTCTTTCTCCAGAGACCCCCGCCCGACGGAGCCAGCCCCCGCCTGAGCGCAGCCGTGCCAGCAAAGGCCTGCAAACACCTATGTTACTGTCGAAACACGGCCCACGCGTGTTTTCCTTCTCACACTGATCTCTCACCAAGAGTACGTCCAAGCTTTTTTTAGAAAAGGAGATTGGAGAAGTGAAACTCGGGCTCTCTGTGCTACTGGGCGCAGGAAGAAACCATTTCTTCTGCTCCGGGTCCTTAAACAGGTGCTGGGGTGTGTGTGCGAGTCCTCTCCTATGACACAATTCACCCCGCTTCTGACTCTTCGTGGAGCTTCATCTCTATGGAAATGCAGACCATTAGCCTGGGAAAAACCCAGCCAAGTTTAAATTAATTCACAATTAAAAAATGAAAACATAGAAAAGTAAAGCTGGGAAGTCAAGGCCAAGACCTGGAGCCATGAAACGATGCCAAACGTTTAGGCTCCGTCAAAATGACAGGACTGGCAGGAACAGGAGGGCCACAGGATTAAAATAAACAATTATTCTACCAGCTGGAAAGGGAGATGGAATGCTGTAGTCCAGGGCAAACTGAAATGGTCATTTCCAAAACACAAATACAGGTTACATCGAGACATGGTTACTAGATGCCAGCGTGCACAAGGCACTGTCTTAGGTGTTTAGGGGAGTTAAAGTTTGCTCCTCAGGCACTTGTGCACTATTAGAGGAGATGACAAACACCCACGGGCCAGTCCCCTGTGCCTGGCATATGCAGGACACAACCCACACCCGTCTCACTCACTCCTCACAACACAGGTAAGTAAATCCTGCACAGGTAGGTAAATCAGCCCTGATCTACAGAAGAAGAAACAGAGGGTCACAGAGGTGACTCTGGCTTCTTATGTGGGAGGAGACCCCATGGCATTCAATGTAGTGCCGTCAGCATCATCTGCTTAGGCTCCTGAAAGGGACGGTGTAGAAAGGAGCTCTAGGGGCACTGGGGTGTCCTCGGGGCAATTCCTGGGAACAAAATGGCTCGAGCCAAGGCTGGGAGGCAGGACACAGCAAGGCTGTGTTTGGGAAGTAAATCCAGTTTGCCTAGACTCCAGAGACAAACAGTTTCTCCTCCACCCAGGAGCACAGAGAGCTCAAGAGTTTCATGTCTCCAATCTCCTTTTTTTTTTTTTTTATTTAATTTGGACGTACTCTTGGTGAGAGATTAGAGACAAGTCTCAACCACTCCCCTTCAGGCAGACCAGCATTTCTCAAAGTGTGGTCCTCAGACCCTTTGGCAGTCTGCAGAGCCAAAGTGAATTTTATAAGAATAAAATATTATTTGCCTTTCCGCTGTCTCGACATTTGCTCGGATGTTGCAAAAATAATGTGGGTGAAACTGCTGATAGCTTAGCCAAATCAAGACAGTGGCACCAAACTGTCCTTCTGGCACTTGTCATAAAACAAAACAAAACAAAATACTAACATCACTTAAGAAAGTCCGTGATGAAGCAATACAGACAACTACCTTTATTAAATCTTGACCCTGGGGGAGCAGATGTAGCTCAAGTGGTTGAGCTCCTGCTTCCCATGTACGAAGTCCTTGGTTCAACCCCTGATACCTCCTAAAAAATTCTTTTTGACCTGGAGTCTTTTCAATATTCTGCGTAGGAAGGAGGCGTGAAGTTCTTCTATGTACAAAGAAGCAAGTTTCCCAGGGACAGTCACTTGCATTGGTATGAGCTATGAGCTGAACCAGCCGCTTTTATCATCAGGCAACATTTTTATTTCAAAGAATGACAGACAAACTATGGTTATTCAGATTTGGGTATCTGGCAGATATTTGCTCAAAAATGAACAAAGTGACAGTATTCGTTGTCAATCACACAATTTGAGCTTTCAAGTGAAAATCAGAATTTAAAAAAACTAGTATCTACCACCCTGAGCTTGACAGCTTCCCAATATGTAAAGACTTTTCTGATGAGACTGGTGATGCTATTACAGTGATTTTTTGATACTTTATCATGAAATGTGTCAACATTTGGAGGAGCTCCACAGTCCAGGGAACCAGTGCTTTCCAATGACCAATGTGTGATGCTATAAATCCGTGCATTTCAGGTCTATTCAGGCCCTCGGGTTTTAATGTGAAAGAGTACAGAACGCTCACTGATGCAATTTCAGGTTCCACATTGCAAATGATCCTTGAGAAATGACCAACTGTTGAGTTTTGGGGGAGTATCAAAGAAGAATATCCACAATTATCTGAAAAGATTATGAAAATACCTCCCCCTTTGTCAACTACCTGTTCGTGCGAGGCCAGACTCTCTTCACGCGCCTCAAGCAACATATCACAACAAAGTAACGGCAGAACCAGAATGACCTTCTGTCTTCTATTAAGTTAGACGTTAATGAGATTTGCAAAAATGTAAAATGATGCCAATTGTCTCACTATATTTTTTGCTTTGGAAAATACAGCTATGTTTCATAAAACTATGTTAATTAGTTTGATGTGGAAAGGTTTTATTACTTAAAATGGATTAAAATAAATATTTAAAAAATTTCCATATTAATTTCTAATATTGTCAGTATCGGGAGACATAACCCACATATAAGCAAAAGCCTTTTGGGAGCCTCTTGTAAGAGTTGTGAAGGTGTCCTGAGACCAAAAAGTTTGAGAACCACTGAGGTAGCCCAGGAGTTGGCAAGGTTTTACAGAAAAGGCTCAGATGGCAAATATTTTAGTCTTCGTGGTCCATAATGGCCTCTCTGGTAATTATGCAACACTGACGTTAAAGTAGCCACAGATGACACGCAAACAATGCGCATGGCTGCGTGCCAATGAAACTTCATGTACAAAAACAGGCTGCGGGTCAGATTTGCTGACTCCTAACTTGGACCTACTCCCAAGTCAGCAGTCAGTGATCCCAGAAGCCAGACCGTGCCATCCCACTCTCAGAATCTCCAGGGCTCCTCCTCTCGTGCAGTGTAAAAGCTAAAGTCTTGGAAACAGCCTGTCTCAGGGACTTTGCAATTGCTGACCCCTCGGCTCGGTCCCTTCCCCCTTTGGGCTTGCGCAAATATCATCTCAGTGACGCCAACCCTGACACCCTACTTAGAAGAGTATCCCTCCCCACCTTGCCCCTTCCCTATTTGTATCCACAGCATTTGTCCCCTCCTAGAATACTCCAGGATTTACTTCTTCACTTCACTCATTGTCTCTCCCCAGCTGTGTGCCAGGTCCTTGAGGGCGGGTCTGGTCCTTACGGTTCACTCACACTGTTCCCAGCTCCTCAAACGGTGCCTGGTACATAGCTGGGACTCAATCAATATTTGTTGAATGACATGAGCCCCGCTCTCTCTAATACAGGCACGTATCTTCTGGTAAAGACAGCAAGCAATGCTTACCGAACCCAGAGGAGCTGACTTTAAGCTCGGAGTGCCCCTCGAGCTTGAGTTCCTTAGCAAAAATTAGGAAAACCAAGCTCACCTTCAGATCGTATTTCCTATATACAGACAGACGGTGGCTGAACACATTCCTTGTGACAATCACGTATATCTCAACTCCGTCGACATTCAGCCGATACATGCCCAAGAACTGGGGAAGAAGGGTGATCCCATGACACTCCACGACGTACTGCACAGGAGAGAAAGGAGGAGGGAGAACGATTCGCAGGTCAAAGATGCCCACAAACTGCAAAATACAAAATGTCAACCTCCAACACCAGCGTCCTATTTACAGAAAAGGACCACACTGGTTCTGCTTGAGATTGTGCTGTGCCCATCATGCAAACACAGATAAGAAAACTCAACTTTATCTCCAAAGCGCTATCTTTTCCAAACCTTCCAAGCTAATCTGTGAAGTGTAAACTTGGCATAAAAGAGAACACAATGCTGTAAGGCAAGAGGACAAGCGGCTGGTCTTCCCCTAACTCCTTTGAAGTCAAGTCGGCCTCCGTACCCCATCCCAGGGGTGCTGATGAGCTCCTGAGGCCAGGCCAGGCCAAGTGGCCACGGAGACGGGCTTCTTTCACCAGCGCTGACGTCGAGAGGCCATGGTTAGAAGCTGGGAGGGCTGAACTTGGGCCCTTGTTTGTTATTTTTGCTGCCAGCGAGGGACTCCCGGGCGCCATGTTGGATTTCGCCAAGAGCACCGGAGCAGTGCCAGGGATGGCCCCATTCCCAATGACAGTTGCAAAAAAGCAACATGAGTTTAGAGACTTTAATGACCATGCCCTGAAGGCCACAAGGTGGAGATACTCCTCCCTGAACACAGAGTAAAATGGGTCTTTTCTGTTCTTTAAAATGAGGGGGTAAGAAGATTTCAACAAGCCTTGAAGAAAGTGACAGTTAAATGTAATACACGATCCTGGACTGGATCTAATAATGGAGAGAAAATGTCCAGAAGGACATCACTGAGACAAATGAAGAAACTGGAATAGGGACTGTGTACTTTATATCGATGTGAAATTTCTTGAACTTGAGCTTGATGTCAGTTACTTAAGTTACAAAGTGGGTGCCCTTGTTCTGAGGAACTGTACCTGGAACTGCTGAGAGTGAGAGGAGCATGATGTATGCAACCTACTCTCAAATGTTTGGATAACAGGTGGGTGATAGGTAGGTAGGCAGACAGGCAGATGACATAGATTAGACAGAAAGACAGCATGACATAACAAAGGTGGAAAAATGCTAATCGTCAGTGACTCTGGGTGAAGGGTACACTGTTGTTCCATGTGTTGTTTCTGTTTTGTTTTTTACAACTTTCCTTAAATTTCAAATGATTTCAAAAGAAAAAGGCTTTTGTTTATTTTTTAAAAGCCCTTTTATGCTCCTGGCCTAACATCAAGTGGCATTTCCAGGACGACGAGCAGCATGGAAAGCATGATCCTGATGTTGTAGAATTGTACATCTTTACAGCGATGCCTGGAGGGGCGTCTACTGGACGGCAATGGTGGGCTCTGGGGCAGCCTGACTTTTTTCCTTTCCCCCCGACATTGCTTGAGCTCTTCTTTTTTTACAATGAGCATTTTATACAAATAAGAAAGAAATTAACCGGTCCTTTCAACTTTTTTTTTTTTGCAGTACTGGGGTCAGGAATTGAACCTGGGACCTAGTAAGTGGGAAGCTGGTGTTCAACCACTGAGCCACATTGGTTCCCCAGGGTTGGGTTTTTTGGTTGCTGTTGTTTGTTTTTTTTGGTTGTTGTATCTTTAGGAGGCACCAGGAACTGAACCCGGGACCTCCCATGTGGGAAGCAGGCACTCAATGGCTTAAGCCACATCCACTCTCGCCCTTTCAAACTTTTTTTTTTACTGGGAAACACTGTTAGGATCAACTCTTGTAATAATTATTTAAAAAAAATTTTAAAGTCTTTAGTTTTTATCATTAAAAAAAAAGATAAACAGCATCACTATCTGAGATTGGGTTTTGCCACCCAGAGTTTTGGCAAAATTTAAACGATATTTCTGCCCATTTTTTCTTCCTGACAATAATACCTTCTTGTGCTAAATATTTTTAATTTGCTATCTTTTTTGAGTAGCATGTCACCTCAACTTGTTCTTGTTTTGAAATCAGATGAGTGGAACGTTTTCCATTTCAATCCTTTCAATAAATAATGAGTTCACTTGGGTTTTGCACATGCAAACAGGTGGCAGACAGCGCTTGGTGGAAAAGAACATTTCTCACAGCTGATCTGAGGAGGCAGAAGGAGCCGCTGTCCCTCACCTGAAGAAAGACCTTAAACTTGTGCAGGCAGAGTGGGATCCGCTCCGCAACTGAGTTCCATTTTGCGGAACACAAGCTCCACTTTCCCTACCGTGAGCCTCCACCCCGCTGAGGGGAGAAGCCCCTTCCAGCCCGCCCCCTCCCGCCTCTCAAGGCGTCTGACCTGCTAAAGTGCCTCTTGTGAGACAAACACAAAAACGGAAAAGGCTCCCTCCACCGCAGAGAGGCAGTGGTCAAGCCAACGTGGGTCTGTGAATGTGTCCTGGCTTGAGCAGACGTTTCAGGACAACCAGGAACATTTGAGTATGTCACCAGATAGTTGGTGGCATTAAGGAATCAACTGTTAATTTTGTCAGATTAGAAAAATGTCTTTATATTTCAGAGATGCATATTATAGTACTTAGCGATGAAATGGTATGTCTGCAATTTACTCTGAAACACTTTAGGAAAAGAAGATGGTAAAATGTTAATAATTGTTAAATCTAAGCAATCAGTCTAAGCTATCAATTTCCTGTTTGCAAACTTTTTTATTAAAAAATCAAAACAAACAGAATCCCTCCTTTGAATCCCCATCTTTATCTGTGGCCTCTCTCATCACTGACTTCTTGAGCTGTCCACACTCACCTCCATACACCCAAGCTCCCGTTCATCCTTATCTCCTTCCACTCCATGTCCACACTCATCTCAGTATGCCCGATCTCCGTCCATCCTGAATCTCCTTCCACTACATGTCAACGCTCACCTCTTTATGCCTGACCTCTGTCCATCCTGAATCTCCTTCCACTCCGTGCCACACTCACCTCCGTACGCCCGACCTCCCATCTGTCCTGAATCTCCTTCCAGTCCGTGTCCAGTTACCTCCGTACGGCTGACCTTGGTCCGTCTGCATCTCCTTCCACTCTGGACTGTGCCCGCCTCCGTCCACACACCTGTCCTCAGTAAGCTCACCCCTGACCCGAGCGTGAGGCCCAGCAGCCGCTTCTCGGTCTCCGTCTCTTGTGTGCCCTCGGCACCCCTGACCCGGCTCTCTGCTTGCTTCTGAGATGCCCACCGCGCCGCTTCCTTGTCCTCTTGCAGACCCGGATCCAAGCCCACTTATCTTCTCGCCTCACCTACCGTCTTTGTTTCAGGTTCTATCTGATGCCAACAACTCCCAAATTTACAAGTATTTGTTGAATAAATGAATGCAGCAAATTAAAAATAACATTCTTACAGGAGCTAACCTTTCCTGACATGATCTTTACAGCTAATGCTTGGCCCCCACCTCCAGGTGCTGCAAATATGAAAATTCTGGATTTTGAAGGCAGAAAAAGGTTCCCATGTGATTTATGATGAAAGAGACGTCCAAGATTTTTCTCATGGGGGCTGTGATAAAGGAAGAAATTGACGCCTCGAAAGAAGAAGGTGTTAAGCAAGGTGACCTTGAGGTTATGAGGCACAGGGACACTGCTGCCGCGGGTAAGCTTGGGGTCGGCTTGTGAGTGGCGGCAGTTTTACGTGCCCTTAGGCACCACATGTAAACGTTCCTGCCCGTTTTCTCTTTCCAAGCAATAGGCATCGTGTTGGGAGCAACGGAACTTCCACAACTTAAAGATCCTTTCTGGGGAAAGGAGGTAGAGAAGGATCAGTGCCTGAGTACACTAAACGGGATAAGAATTATGGGTGCTGGATGATTTCTACAGAATTTATAGCTGACATTCTCTAACTCCCTGAAGTTGGCATGTGTTTATAAAACTCCTTCAAGGCAGCCTCTTTGCCATAGGATCGGGGTGCAGCATTTTGGGGGTGTCTGTCTCCTCCCCTCATCCCTCCCTGTGCTCTCCCTGAAGAGGAGGGGTCTTCTGGCATAACTTACTTAGACCTTGTAGCCGTTGGGCAGTTTGATGTAATTATGAATTCCAAAAACAGATATTGGACCATGCTTGTAAACTGGCCTGCTAATCTGGGCATGATTGAGTTATGATTAGGGTGTTGACTGGCCCACGTCAGTAGGGCGTTGAGCCCCACCCCTTGGTGGGTGGGGGAATCGAAGATAAAAGACACGGCAAGGACAGTGTTGAAGCAGTTTTGATGTTGGAGTCTTGAGCTGGAGTCCTGGGAAGTAAGAGAGCTTGGTCGTGAGGAAGGAGAGAAGGCCCCGGGATAGAGACGAGCCATTTGCCTGAGAGTTCACAGCTGGCCTTGTGGAGAGAGGCAAAGCCTAGAGAGCCTCATAGTCTACAGCTGACCTTGTAGAGGAAACAGGAGCTAAGCTGGGAGAGAAACGCAGCCCCAGGAAGAGAGAGACCCAAGAAGCCTGAACCCTGGCAAACGTCGGCAGCTGCCTTGCTCTAACATGTGGCAACAGACTTTGGTGAAGGAAGAAACTTATGCTTATGGCCTGGTAACTGTAAGCTTCTACCCCAAATAAATATCCTTTATAAAGACCCACCAATTTCTGGTATTTGCATCAGCACCCCTTTGACTGACTAAAACAGACCTGATGCCTTGAGGGGTCCTCCATGGGGCAAGGGAGAAGTGAGAGCAGGGAAACAGGGTCTGCCAGAGACCCCCACGCAGGGCAGGAGGGGCTGGGGAGGGCGTGGAGGAGGCAGGAGGTGGGGTGGGGGTGGGGCGAGAGCCCGTTATGCTGGAGTGCAATGGGAACTCCTGCCTTCTGCTCCATAGGAAGGAGACCTCCAAACAGGAGTGAGGCAGCAGGTGTGTGTGCACATTTGCACATAAAGTGAGGCCAAACTTGCATAAATCTGAAAGTCAAAGTCGTTCTACCTTCTTCCATTGCTGAGGGTCAGGACTGAACCTGAGTATCACAGGGCAGTGAAAATAACCCGTAGACAAACAAGGAAAGGGTGGCCTGGTGCACTTCCCTGGACAACCCATTATTTGGTTGGAGTGCACTGTTTTTTAACTTTTGATTGTTAAAAGCATCCTAGGGTTCGGTTCCAGTGCCTCCTAAAAAGATGACGAACAGAGAGCAGATAGCAAGTG
>JAQZBX010046303.1:0-20808 GCA_029593785.1 Cabassous unicinctus | reverse complement strand
GAGAGAGTGTGGTCTGTGATGTGAACTGTGGTCTATGCTCGGTGGCAAGGCCCCAGGATGTGTATATCCATTGCGGGTGTAGTACCACACGGATGGGGAATGGTTGTGTGGGGTGTTTTTGGGGGTGTGGGTGGTGGGGAGCATGGGAATCCCTGTAGTTTCTGAGTAATATTTGGGTAATCTAGGCACCTTTATAAAAGGTATATATATATATATATAACAAATAACATTTATATAAACAAATGCACATATATGTATATGTATTTATATATTGTTTTACAAATAAAAAAAATTAATATATTGAGGAAATCACACTTGTACATACATTGCATGATCAAAAAATGGGCAGATAGCTCCACCCCAGGGTAGGAAATTTACTATGTTAATTAGGCAAGTTGAAGTGAGGACAGCAAGGGGCTTCTCCTGCACAGGTCCAGCCAAATGGTTGAAGCCTGTTTTCATAGTTCATTTCTTCAACAGGATGTTCTTGACCATCAAAAGTGGAATTTGGGACCAAGAGAGGGTTGTATCTTATTATCTTCAAATTTACATAAAATCATTTCTTTGTATCCTAGCAACAGGGAGAGAAACAAGCTACATTCAGCTATTCAATCATCCTACAGCCATCAATTGCACAATGGGAGAAAATATTTGGAAAACTTATGTCTGATAAAGGTTTAATATCCAGAATATATAAATAAATCATTCAACAGAATATCAAAAAGACAAGTCAATTAATAAATGGGCAAAAGACTTAAATAGATATTTCTCCAAAGGAGATATATAAATGAACAGAAAACACATGAAAAGATGTTTAACATCATTAGCCATTAGGAAAATGCCAATAAAAACTTCAACTTAAATGTTATATCATTTCACACCCACTAGAATGGCTGCTTTAAAAAAAAATTAGTGCAAGTATTGGAGAGGATGTGGAGAAATTGGAACACTTACCCATTGTCGGTGGGAATGAAAAATAGGCAGACACTGTGGAAGAAAGCTTGACAGTTCCTCTGAAAAGTTAAATAGAGAATTACCAAATAACCTGGGAATCCCACACTTGGTATATACACCCAAAGAATTGAAAGCAGGGACTCAAACAGATATTTACACTCCTATGTTCAAAGCAGAATTATTCAAAATTGTCAAAAGATGAAAGAGCCCAAGTGTCCATCAAACAATAAATAGTTTAACAAATTCATGCAAAGGAATATTATTCAGTCACAAAATGGAACGAAGCTCCTGTAAGTGCAGAAACATTGAAGGCAACATGTTGAATGAAATAAGTAAGATGCAAAAGGACAATTATTGTATGATCTCATTGATATGAAAAAATTAAAACAAGCAAAATCATAGAATCAGAATCTATAGTATAGTTTACCATGGGAAAGGATGGAGATAGGGAATGGGGAGTGTAGTAATTTGATATTATTTATGAATTCCAAAAAGAGATATTTGATTATGTTTGTAAACTGGTTTGTTCCTCTAGGTATGATACCCTTTGATTGTATTAGATTCAGATGAGATGCCTTTGAATAAGTTATGATTAGGGCTTTGATTTGAAAATGTGATTGAGGCATGCAGGGTTGAGTTCCCATCCCCTTGGTGGGCTGATAAAACAGATTTTCACACAAAAGTAGACACAGAGATAAGATACATAGAGTAACCTGCAGCCCTGGGATGAGAGATGAGCCTGGTAGCTTACAGCTGATCTTGTGAAGAGAACAGAGCACCTGAGACCAGAAAGAAATGAGCCCCAGAGGAAGAGAGATGAGTCCTATGCCAACCTACAGCTGAGATTGGAAGAAGCTGGGACCACAGGGCTTTAAGAGGAAAGAGGAAGGCTGAATCCTCACAGATATTACCCATCATCTTGCTTCAACATGTGGCAACAGACTTTGAATGAGGAATTACCTCTTATGGTACCTTGTGTTGGACGTTTTAGGGCTTTGTGACTGTAAGCTTCTACCCCAAATAAAAACCCATTATAAAAGCCAGCACATTTTTGGTACTTTGCCTCAGTACCCCCTTTGGCTGACTAATACAAGATGTTAAGCCTTAAAATGTACAGGGTTCCTATCTTGAACAAAGGGAATTTTTGGTAATACATGGTGATGATGGTAGCTCAACATTGTGAATGTAATTAACAGCACTGAAATATATAACTGAATGTGGTTAAAAGGAAAAATGTTATGTTGTATATATGATTTCCTGAAATTTTTAATATAAGAAAAATTCTAATGTATGGATTGTGTATGTAAGAGACAAAAATATTAACTGAACTTCATTGTGTGCATTTGGGTGCTGAATCTCTACAACGTGTGCCATGCAGTGATGTAGGAGAAATAACCTCATGGTAAATATAGTAAACACCTTGCTGTATTTTGTGTGTTGATTTCTTCTGACATCATATTCATCATATTATAATTAAGTGATTTGTTTTCAGATCTGAGATACATATGGAGGAAATTGCTGACTCTTTTTTCTTTTCCTTTCTCTTGTCTCCCATTCCTGAACTCTCTATGCCAGAAATCTTAGTCTCTGTCAATAAATAACTGTTCTCAGTCATGATCTTGCAGGTCACTGATTTTATTGCGCTATCTCTTTCTATACATCTAGGATACCCTTTTATTAAAAACAAATTAATGTCATTGATACATATTAATAAAGCATACAAATCATCCAAATTGTACAGTCAATGATATTTGGTATAATCACATAGCTGTGCTCTCACATTTCAATCATTGTTAGAGCATTTTCATTATTTCAGTAGTAATAATAATAAACAAAAACAGACAAGCAAGAAAATAACTCACCTCTCAATCCCTCTCTGTTTTCCATTCTGTACAGAGCTGCTATTTCTGATGATTCTGGGACAATTATTTATTTGTTTATTAAGCAGTTTTACTGTGATATAGTCACAAAACATATGATCTATTCAAAGTGTATAATCAATGGCTTTTAATATAATCCCAACGTCATATATTCATCATCTCAAAAATTTTAGAACAAATTTGTGGCAGTTTGATACTATTTATGAATTGCAAAAATAGATATTGGATTGTGTTTGTAAATTGGTCTGTTCTTCTGAGCATATTAGATCATATTAGATTCAGTGGTTTCAATTTTAGTTTATTAAATCAAGATTAGGACTTCAATTTGACCATGTTATTAGGTCTTGAAGGGTTGAGTCCCCACTCCCTTGTGGTGGGTATAAAACAGACTCACACAGAGAAGTAAACACACAGAAAAGGAGATTACAGAAGCAAATATGTGAGGAATGAGAGGAGGCTCCATTAAACAAGGCAGAGGCCCCAGGAAGACAATGAGCCTGATAGTCTATAGCTGACCTTGTGAAGTGAGCAGAGCAGCTGAGCCCTGAAAGAAATGAGTCCCAGGGATAGAGATAAGCGTTATGCCAGCCTACAGCTAAGATGAGAAGGAGCTGGAACCACCAAGCCTCAGGAGAAAAAGGAAGGCAGAACCCTCACAGATGTCACCTGCCATCTTATGCTAACATAGGTCAAAAGACTTTGGGTGAGAAAGTAACTCTATGGTACCTTGAGTTGGACTCTTTAGGGCCTGGTAACAGTAAGCTTCTACCCCAAATAAATACCCTTTTAAAAGTCAACAGGGTTGAGGTGCTTTGCCTCAGCACCACTTTTGCTGACTAAAACAAATTTCATTACTCCAAAAAGAAAGATTCCACACCCCTTAACATTCCTTCCCCAGCCCTACATAACACTAATCTAATTTCATCTTCATAAATTGGTTTGTATTTACAATTTATATAAATGGAATCATACAATATGCAGTACTCTGGGTCTGGTCTCCTTCACTTAGTATAATATATTTTTGTGGGGATTTTTTTGGGGGATGGGTTTGTCTGATATTAAAATTTTGTAGTATTAACCTACATTTTAATAATGGTTGATATTTTTACAGTATTGTCTATGTTTGGTACTCTTTGTTATTTCTCACCTCAGATTTCCTGGTAGTTGACCTCACACCATTCATCTTTCCTCCTATTCTTGAGAAAGTTAGATAAGCACAGAGCCATCAGAGTTTCCTGAACTGCTATGTGTCTAATGATGCATTTTGGAGCCTCCAGAGAAACAGTGCCTGTGTCAAGCAAAGGTAAAGTAATAAAACAAATGCCTAGAGGCACAAGGGACTTTAATGTGGAGAGTAGGTTAGGAAATCTTGGTGAGATTATGGTTGATTGCTCTAGGGGAAATAATTTCTAAGGACTTTCAAAACTACTAATAGTTTCATTATCACATAGGACATATTCTCTCCTTCCAAACTAATTTCCTTGAATAATGGGGATAAAACAGCTGAGTCCTAGGACTTAATACTGTGTGAGCTTATCTGGGAATTTTAAAAACCTCCCTGTTTATTTTTATTCTGAGTTTTACTGAAGATATTAAATCTACATTCAAATGTCCCAACTCGCTTTTCTGCAGAATAAAATTTTATTTCTGATTGCATCTCTGATAGATTTAGTGGATATTTAAAATCCACTCCAAATGCAAACACATAGATAGTTCAAAGACATTTTGAGATTACCAAATATTTTTTGAGAATTAACCTAAATTTGTAGAAATTACTGCTTTTTATTTCTCTTCATTTACTTAATATTCTATTATTAAAGAAGAATTAGCAGAATTCTCAAGGAGAATTCTTCCAGATGCCACCTAACCCTAATCTGAAATCCATTCAGACTTGTTGGTCAATGAATAATGCATGCCACCTTGTCTTGGAGAAAGTCCAACTAATATGAACTAAGGTGATTACCTACTGTTTATATTTCATTTTGGGACTGTAACTCTCCTGAAACATGAGATGATTTGATAACCATGAAATTGTTTACTACACTGTAATTTTAATTGTATATTATTTACAGGTGGAGTTGTAGTTGAAAGAATAGACTTAAAATTAACAAAATATTGTTTGCAGTGAATTTCATGGAGTCCCATTTTGGTGCCTATGTATCTTTCTCCATAATCCTATCAAAGAATAAGCCCATTTATGTTTGAATATCAAGAATAAAGGAGAATTTCCTACCACTCCAACAACCAGAAATCCTAAAGTTGGGCAACATAAAAAATGAAGACTTCTGGAACTTCCAGGAAGATAGAGGATTAGAGAGACACAGGAATCACTTCTTTCCCAGAAAAATAGCTGCAAGACAGGCAAAAATAGCCTAAAAATGCTTTAGGGTTTAGGGTACCTGGGAAAGGCTGGACACCAGCCAGAAGAGAGAGGAGCAATAGAAAAGAATTTGGTGGGAAAACTCTGAGTAAAAGTTACAACTGCAGCTGCCAGCACCCATCCCCCCATGCCTGGAACAGATATCTTTGAAGTATTCTGACTCTGGCTGGCAGCTATGGACAGAGGGGCCACAGGTTTCCACCTTCACAGGAAAAAGTAGAGAGAGAGATGCAATCTAAAGCTGATTCAGCTTTTGGACAACAAATTTGGTCTTCTGCATCTCATGAGCCCTTCCAGATTAGGTGGGGTGGTGCAAATGTTTGTCCTGGGAGCCAGCAAAGGATGAAAGAGATCCAACTCTCACAAACACCCTCCTTACTAACCAGGACTGGTTGATGATGATACCGAGGTGAGTGGAATTATTTCTCACTGGGGAAAAGAGGTGCCAGAAAAGGTTGGAAACAGCCTCAGAAAAAGTGTGATTTACAAGGCTTTGAATAGCCTAGAGGCAGGATTTTCTGTCACATTGTTTTGGTTATTGTTGCATTCTGACCAGGGTTTGAACTACCAGCACTGTCAATGAGCACCGCCTGCTGGTATGCCAAGGAATTGCGTATGAGGAAATGAAAAGTAAATAAGAGAGACTTTTTCTGGCCTTTACACCATCCCTGCCTAATACACTTGGAATTGGCTTTACAACCCATTACTGAGTTTATGGTCCAATTTTGAGCAGTTAAACAGGGATAATCCTAAAGAACTAGAACATGTTGAACCAAGAACCAAAGAACAGCAGTAACACAGAGCCTTCCACCATTAAACCCCTTCACACAGAGAGAAATTGAGCATCAGAGTAAACTCACCATCATAATCAGATGCTTAGACATCAGCAAAAAAATTACAAGCCATACTAATAAGATGGAAGATATGACCCAGAAGGGAATACATCAGAGCCCAGATGAGGCACAGAATTTAAGACAACTAATCAAAGAGGTTCACACAAATTTCCTAAATCAAATCAATTTGAAATATAATATGGCTAAAGAGATAAAAGACATCAAGAGGTAACTGAGTGAGCACAAAAAAGAATCTGAAAGCCTGAATAGAAAAATAACAGAGCTTATGGGAATGAAAAACATGATTGGTGAGATCAAAAACACCTGAAAGGCACACAATAGCAGGTTCAAAATGATACAAGAAAGAATAACTGGTGCAGAAGACAGTACAGCTGTAATTGAAGAAAGAGAGGAACAGAGAAAGAAGAGAATGGGAAAAGTTGAGCAGGGGATCAGAGAGTTGAAAAACAACATGAAGCATAAAAGCATACATGAGATGGGATTTCCAGAATGAGAAGAGAAGTGAAAAGGGGCAGAAAGAGGATTTGAAAAAATTATGGCTGAAAATTTCTCAAGTCTCATGAAAGAAAAAAATTTACATGTCCAAGAAGCACAGTGTACCCCAATTAGAATAAACCTCAATAGACCTATGCTAAGACACATACAACTCAGAGTCTTAAACACCAAGAATAAAGAGAAAATTCTGAGAATAGCAAAGCAGAAGAAAACCACCACATACAAGGGGTGGCCAGTAAGACTTAGTGTAGCTTTCTCAAAAGAAACCATGGAGGTGAGAAGGAAGTGGTATGATAAAATTAAGATATGGAAAGAGAAAACCTGTCAGCTGAAAATTCTCTATCAAATAAAACTGTCCAGAATTTGAAGCTGCTTAAAATAGTCACAAATAAATGTTACCATAGGCACAGCTATCTCCAAAAGAAGGACCCACCCAATCCATCACCACAAAGAAGAAACACTTCTCTCAGTGAGAAGGTGATTTATTGCAAGTACAAAAGCAAGGACCTGGGGGAATCTTCCCCAAATCATTTTGAAGTGAGAATGGGGAGCTAGGGATTTTATAGGCAAAGAAGAGGGGTGGGGGAGAAAAACCAGTGATGCCAGGAGTTTTGTGAGGAACAATACTTTAATTTCTCCTGCATTGCAGTGCAGTCCTGCATTGTTTTAAGCACATTAAATGTGTCCTTGGTTTCAGTGGCTAAGCCACAGTTTAGCAAGGTCTTCATAACACGTTTCCAACCAATTGCTCAGACATCAAGCTTTTTTGTTTCTCAGGAAATTTACAGTTTTACTTGGACATAAGATGCTCCTGACACTATTCTGTCTTGTTTTACTTTGAGATGTTATCTTATTCCTGTAAGCAAAACTGAGAAGATCTGCTTAATACCCTTTAGGGAACAAAATATAAAGATTAAACTTCTAAAAATAGATTAATGAAAGCAAGCTCAATTGGTGAGTTAGAATTTTCAGAACTTAAGTGAAGAAATGTTTTATAAGCACATTTTCCACCTATCCTAAGTAGAAACTAAGAGACTTCATAATCAATTATCTGGCTTTGCAGGAAGCATTAAAGGAAACTCCAAATGAAAAAGTCAGGAGAGAGAGGCTTAGAGGAGAGTGTAGAAGGGAAGACTATCAGAAAAGATAGACAAAAGAGTAAAAAAAGATAATAATATATGACATATGAAAGCCAAAGAGTAAAATAGTGGAATTAAGTAATGAATTAACAGTAATATCATTGAATGTTAATGGTGGAACACCACCATCAAAAGTTATAGCATGACAGAGTGGATTAAAAATGAGGCATAATTAAGCTGTCTACAAGAGACTCACCTTAGATCTAGAGATACAAATCAGCTAAAAGTGAAAGGTTGGAAAAAGATATTTCATAGAAACTGTAACCAATAAGTTGAAGTACCTATACTAATATTGGACAAAACAGATTTTAATGCGGAAAAAGGTATATGATGTAACATTTATGTAATATAAATATCTTTTAAAAAATAAAATATATATTAAAAAATGAAAAAAGTATATAAGTTGCAGAAGGCCATTATATATTAGTAAAATGGACATTGTATGAGCAAGAAGTAATAGTCATAAATATCTATACACTTAACCAGAGTGCCCCAAATTACATGAGGCAAACTCTGGCAAAACTGAAGGGAAACAGGGTGAGTGGAAACAAATAAAACTGAGTTCTTCACCTCTAATATTTGATGCATGACTATTCTTCTGAGAAACTGCAAGAGTATTCTCTGTTGGATGACAGACAGCCTTAGAGACGCAGAGCTGGCAACACAAACTATTTCTTTTTTTATTATTTTTTAATTTTTTATAAAAGAGACTTAGATTACATAAATGTTACACAAAAAATATAGGGATTCCCATATGCCCCACCTCCCACACTTCCCACAACATCCCATATAAACATCCTTCATTAGTGTGGCACATTAATGGCAATTGATAAACACATCCTGGGGTTTTGCCATTAAGCATGGACCATAGTTCACATTGTAGACCACAATTTCTCCCACTATTTCTTAATAGTGAACACACTAGCTGGAATAAACTAACTGTGTCTTATTCTGACAGTTCTCTTCATATGATTATGTGGCAAAGTTTTCTGTTACTTGGAGCTACTGAAGAAATAAATGTTGGAAAAATGGGATAATACAAATAATAAAAATCAAAACATGCTCAAAGAAGTAATGAAAGTCAAAATGAAAACAAATTGACAGGAGAAACAGACATCTCTAAAATAATAGTTGGAGACTTCAGCACACCACTGACATAATTAGATAGAACATCTAGACAGAAGATCAGTCGAGAAACAGAGACCATGAGTAATCTGATAAATGAGCTTGACTTAACAGACATATACAGAACATGGCATCACACATTACCATGTTATGCATTCTTCTCAAGTGCTCATAGATTTTCTCCAAGATGTACCACATATTGGGTCACAAAGCAGAATCAATAAATATAAAAAGATTGAAATTATACAAAGCAATTTCTCACATCATAATGGAATGAAGCTGGTACACACAATAGATGGGAATAGACAGGGAAAATTCACAAGTGTGGAGAAGCTAAACAATCCAATCCTAAACAATCGGTGGGTTGAGATGAATGAAAATTAGAACACAACTTTCATAACTTACAGGATACAAAAAGGCAGTGATGAGAGTGAAATTTATATTCCTAATGCTTATATTAAAAAAGAAGAAAGAGCTAAAATCAAAGACCTATCTGAACACTTGGAGAAACTAGATAAAGAACAGCAAACTAACTCCAAAGCAAGCAGGAGAAAAGAAGTCATACTAAGAAAATGGAAGAAATGGCCCAAGCAGAGGAATATATCAAAGAGCCACATGAGACACAGGATTTGAGACAGTTAATCAATGAGATTCATGCAAATTTGAAAATCAAATTAATGAGTTGAAAGAAAATATGGCTAAAGAGATAAGGGACTTCAAGAAGACACAGAGAAAGCAATTGAAAACCTGAACAGAAAAATAACAGAGCTCATGGGAATGAAAGACATGACTTGTGAGATCAAAAACATATTGGGGGCATAAAAAGCAGACACTAAATGATAGAAGAATGAATAAGAGATACAGAAGATAGATGAGATTAAATTGAAGAAGAGAAGAACAGAGAAAGAAAAGAATGGGAAAAATTGAGCAGGGGTTCAGGCAGATGAATGATAACATGAAGATAAACATATGTGTCATTGAATTTCCAGAAGGAGAAGAGAAGGGAAAAGGGGCAGGAAGAGAATTTGAGGGAATAACGGCTGAAAATTTCCCAATGCTCATGAAAGAATTGAATTTACATGTCCAAGAAGGGCAGCATACAAGAATCAGAATAAACCTGAATAGACCTACTCTGAGACACATACTACTCGGAATGTCAAATGTCAAGGATAAAGAGAAAATTCTGAGAGCAGCAAGGGAGAAGAAAAATATCACATACAAGGGACAACCAGTAAGACTTAGTGTGGATTTCTCATCAGAAATCATGGAGGCAAGAACATAGTGGTATGATATAATTAGGATACTGAAAGAAAAAAATTGTCAGCTGAGAAATCTTTATTCATCAAAATTATCCTTCAAATACAAAATTGAGTTTAAAATATTCATAAACAGAAACTAAGAGAATTCATAAGAAAGAATCCACCTTTGCAGGAAGTATTAAAGAGAGCCTTATGGTTTGAATGTAAAAGACAGGACAGAGAGTCTTGAAGTGTGGAAGGCAAGAGTAGCTGAAAGTAGTAAAATGATAGACCAAAATAAGAAATAGCATATGAAAACCAAAGAATAAAATGTTGGAAGTAAATATTGCATTTACAATAACTTCATTAAATGTGAATGGATTAAACTCTCCAATCAAAATATATAGGCTTATGGTCAAGTGATTATTGACAAGTTTGTCAAACTCACTCAGCTCAAGCAGAGTGGTCTATCCACCAAATGCTGCTGGGGGAACTAGGTATCCATAGTCAAAATAAAGAAAAAGGACCACTATCTCATAACTTATACAAAAATTAACTCAAAATGGATCAAAGACCTAAATATAAAGGCCAGAAACATAAAGCTCCTAGAAAAGAATGTAGGAAAACATCTTTATGACATGGTGGTAAGTGGTGGCTTCTTAAACCTTACACCTAAACCATGAGCCATGAAAGAAAGCATGGATAAATGGGTCTTCCTTAAACTTAAACACTTCTGTTATTCAAAGGAATTGTCAAGAAGGTGAAAAAGCAGCCCATCAATGGGCAAAAATATTTGGAAACTATATTTCTGATCAGTGTTTCATTTCCATTCTATATAAAGATGTCATACAACTCAACAATAAAAAAGCAAGCAATCCAATTAAAACATGTGCAAAAGATTTAAACAGACATTTCTTCACTGAGGAAATACAAATTGCCAAAAAGCACATGAAAAAGTGTCCATATCATTAACTATTAAGGAAATGCAAATCAAAATGATGAGATATCATCTCACACCACATAGAATGGCAATAATTTAAAAAGCAGAAAACAAAAAGTGCTGGAGAGGATGTGGAGAAATAGAATTATTTCACTGTTGGTGAGATTGTAAAATGGTGAAGCCTCTGTGGAAGACAGTTTGGCAATCCCTCAGGAAGCCAAATATAAAACTCTCATATTATCCAGCAATTATACTACTAGGAATATATCCAGAAAAACTGATAACTGTGATATGAATAGGCATCTGTATACCAATGTTCATAGTGGCATTATTCACAATTGCCAAAAGATGGAAACAACCCATGACCATCAACCAATGAGTGGATAAGCAAAATGTGGTTTATATACACACACTTGAATACTATGCTTCTACAGAATAATTTAGGGAGTGAATAAAACTGTGAACCCAGAGGTGGATGAGAATTGTGGTTGAGGGTACAGATGCAAGAGTGTCCTTCTGTGAGCTAGACTGGATGTACTTCACTATTGCAGGGTGGTGGGAATGTGGAGAAGCATGGGAAAAATACAACTGATGTATGGACTGTGATTAACAGTACTGTAATATTCATGCATCTATTCCAAAGATGTACTGTATTGATAAGGGGGAGTATGGAAAAAATGTGTCAAATGTATATTATGGACCATGGTTCATGCTAATAGTCTGATGATATTATCTCATAATCTGTAAAAAATGTTTCACCACTGTGTAGTGTGTTCATGCAAGGGTGTTGTATGGGAATTTTACATATGTGCATGATTGTTTTGTAAGTTCACAACTTCTATAATAAAAATACATTTAAAAAATAATGGGTTGGGTTGGGGGAAAAATACACCAAATGTAAGATATGGACTATAGTTAATAGTAATATTTTGACAATATTCTTTCATACTGTGTAACAAAAGTCTCACAACAATGCAAGGTGTTGTTCATGGGGTGATGTATGGGACACCTGTATGATGTTATTCATGGTTGTTTTGTAAGTTCACAACTTATTGACTATAAATGTTCATGTATGAATGATATACTTTAATAAAATATAAAAGAGATATAGGCTGACAAAATGGCTTTAAAAAATGAACCATCCATATGCTGCCTACAAGAGACT
Source organism: Cabassous unicinctus (assembly GCA_029593785.1). Lineage (NCBI taxonomy): Eukaryota > Metazoa > Chordata > Mammalia > Cingulata > Chlamyphoridae > Cabassous > Cabassous unicinctus. Next base: position 8,638 of record JAQZBX010046303.1, on the reverse strand, counting down.
CCCCTTAAATCCAGGAATACAAACCAGATGAAAGTGAAAGTTTGGAAAAAGCTACTCCATGCAAACAGTACCCAAATAAGAGCAAAGGTAGTTATACTAATATAGGACAAAACATAATTTAATGAAAAAAATTATAAGAGATAGAGAAAGTTATTGTATGTTAATAAAAGGGGCAATCCATTAGGAAGAAGCAATAATTATAAATATCCATGCACCTAACCAGGGTGACCAAAATACATGAGGCAAACTCTGGCAGAACTGAAGGTAGAAATAAACATCTCTACAATAATAGTTGAAGACTACAACACTGCACTCACATCATTAGATAGAACAAGTATACAGAAGAAAAAACAAGGAAACAGAGAGATTAAACAATATAAATGAACTAGACCTAACATACATATACAAAACATTGTATCCCAAATCAGCAGGTTATACATTCTTCTCAAGTGCTTATGGACCTTTCTCCTGCATAGACCACATGTTAAGTCAAAGGCAGGTCTCAATAAATATAAAAGGATTGAAATTATACAATCTCACATCATCATGGAATGAAGCTAGAACACATATAGATGGGAAAAGGGAAAATTCACATGTGTAGAGGCTAAACAACACAATCTTAAATAATCAGTGGGACAAATAAGAAACTGTATGGGAAATTAACAAATATATTGAGACAAATGAAAATGAAAACACAACTTATCAAAACTTATGGGATATATCTAAGGCAGTCTTGAGAGGGAAATTTATACCCCAAAACTCCTATATTAAAAAAGAAGAAAGAGCTAAAATCAAAGACCTAACTGAAAATCTGGAGAAACTAGAACAAGAAGAGTAAATCTTTCCCAAAGCAAGCAAAAAGAAAGAAATAATAAACATTAGGGCAGAAATATTTGAAATTGGGCACCAAAAAAATGGTAGAGAAAATCAATAAAACAAAACTGGTTCTTTGAGAAGATCAATAAAATTGTCAAACTCTTAGCTAGACTAACAAAGAAAAGAGAGGATGCAAATAAATAAATAAATAAATAAATAAATAAATAAATAAATAAAGAGGGAAAGTTACAATTGACCCCACAGTAATAAACAGGATCATAAGAGGATATAATGAGAAACTGTATGCCAACAAACTAGACAACCTAGATGAAATGGATTAATTCCTAGAAACACACAACCTACAATGATGCAACAAGAAGTACAAGAATTTAACAAATCCATCACATTTAAAGAGATTGAATCAGTCATCAAAAATCTCCCAAGAAAGAAATGTCTAGAATGACATGGCATCACAGATGAATTCTACCGAGCATTTTGAGATGAATTATCATGACTCCTATTTAAACTCTTCTAAAAAATTGACGAGAAGGGAAAATTGGCCAACACATTTTTTGAAGCAAACATCATCCTAATACAAAAACTGGATAAAGATACTACAAGAAAGGCAAATTATAGACCAAGTTCTCTAATGAACATAGATGAAAAATTCTCAACAAAATATTTGCAAATAGAATCCAACAGTGTATCATAAGACTTATAAAACATGACCAAGTAAAATTTATTCCTGATATGCGAGGGTGGTTCAACATAAGAAAATCAATTAATGTAATACACCACATTAACAAATTGAAGGAAAAACCACATGATCTCTCAATTGATGTAGAAAAAGCATTTGACAAAATCCAGCATCCTTTCTCGATAAAAACACCTAGAAAGATAGAGGGAAAATTCCTTAACATGATAAAGGGCTTATATGAAAAACCCACAGCCAATATTTTATTCAATGGGGAGAGGTTGAAATCTTTCCCTCTTAGATTGGTAACAAGAGAACGATGCACACAGTCACAATTGTTATTTAAGATTGGGCTAGTAGTTCCAGGGAGAGGAATTAGATAGGAAAAAACTAAAAGGCATCTAAACAGAAAAAGAGGAAGTAAAATCCACTATTTGTCAATTATATGACCTATATTTTAAAAATTATGAAATGTTTATGATAAAGTTACTCGAGTTCATAAATGAGTTCAACAAAGTGGCAAATAAAAGATCAACACACAAAACTCAGTTATTTTTCTCTACACTAGTATTAAACAATCTGAGGAAGAAATCCAGAAAAAATTCCATTTACAATAGGAAAAAAGAAAGGCTCAAAACCTAGTAATCGATATAATCAAAGAAGTACAGGACCTATATTCACAAAGCTACAAAACAATGCTAAAAGAAATCAATGAAGACCTAAACAAATGGAAAGGCATTCTGTGTTCATGGATTGAAAGACAAAATATCATGAAGATGTCAATCCTACATAAACTGAATTATAAATTCAATGCAAAACCAATCAAAATTCACCAGACTACTTTACAGAAATTTAGAAAAGCAATTACCAAATTTACTTGGAAGGGAAAGTGCTCCAAAATTGCCAAAAGTATTCTAAAAAAGAAGAGCAATGAGGGAGGACATTCATTGCCTGACCTTGAAAGGTATTACACAGCTACACTGGTCAAAACAGCATGATTTGGCAGAAAGATAAGCACATTAATCAGTGGGATCGAATTGAAAGTGCAGAAATAAACTCTCACATCTATGGCCTACTGATTTTCAACAAGCCTACCAAATCCATGGTAATGGGACAAAAGAGTCTTTTCAACAAATGGTGCCAGGAGAAGTGGATATTCATAAGTAAAAGAAATGAAAGGGGATCCCTATCTCACTCCTTATACAAGAGTCAACTCAAAAATGGTTCAAAGAAAAACCAGCAAGATGGCAGCAGAGAAAGGAGCTCCTAGAGTCAGTGTGTGCTACAGTGCAGTTAGTAACCAACCAGGCCTATCTAAAGCATCTGTTTTGGGGAACCAGGACACCAGAAGAAAATCCTGCAATACCCTTGAAAGCATGGAAGGAGGAGACTGCACATCTGCAGAAAAGAATTGTAAATAGACCACACCACATCCCAGAAAAAAAACTGTCATGGAATGTCTGAATGTATGGTAGGAATCATGATGATAAAAAATTCATGATATTTTATCATAATCTATAAGAAATGATCCACTACAATGTAGTTTGAGGATGGAGGACAGTAGCATGGGGTTTCTGACAGTGCATGATTGTTTTGTTAGTTCAAAACTTCTGCTAAAAAATACACTTACAAAAATAATAATGGGATAACCTTTGAGTTCTAGGTTCCAAAATGGCTCCCAGTGGTGGAGGCTGGGAGGATAGAATCATGCTCATCCATGACTTTGCTGGCATAGGGAAAACAGCCACCTGGTGGTTCCTAGCAACATACATGAAGTGTCTTCTTTCCCCTCCTCCACCACAAGAATACCAGTGGGTGCAGCTCAAACAAAACACAGCCAAATTACTTGGAGACCTGAGGCATGGATGAGGAGCTCTTTTTAAAAGACAGCATCTAGTGAAATGGCACTGCTGGAAATGAAGACAAAAATGAGAGAGAAAAGAAAGGAGTCCAGAGAACAGTAACTAAGCTCTAATTCTGTTTTGTAGTGGGATGTGGAAGTGGTGCCAATAAAGAAGTAAAATGAAAAAAACCACTAGCCAAACTCCTGACTATGGGGTGGAATTAAAAAACAGGAGTAATTAAAATAGACACACAAAATACATACAATGTGATGACATGTTGATGATGGCAGAATATGGACGAGGTGTTAAATGTATTGTGTGGACCATGGGCGGAGGTAAAAATTTCATGATATTTTATCATAATCTGTAAGAAATATTTCACCACTGTGTGGTGTGGTGATGGAGGATATTGTGTGTGAATTCTGACTGAGTGCCTGATTGTTTGTAAGTTCAAAACTTCTGTTAAGTAAAATATTTTTACAAACATAATCATGGTGTTGGTTGGTGGAAATTACACAAAATAGAAGAAAAGAAATCTACCTATAAGTCAGATTAGGACAACATTCTTTCATGCACACATGAGGTATATTTAAAGTAGAAAAAACCCTTTCCAAAATACTTGGTAAAATACAAATCTAAAAATAAACAATAAATATCTTTTGTCATCTTCATATAAATGATTAGGTAAGAGTGAAAGCATTTTTCAAAATATACAGTCAATGCTATTTGGAACTGAAAGTGGCTAGCCCTTTTTAAAAATACACTCCATAAAACAAGAGGCTTCAATAATATCGGTTTGTAGGGACTGCATTTTGGACAAAACTTTTAGATTAGTTTTTCTTTTTAATAGTAAATGAAATAATGTTAACTACCCTAACTGGGAAAATAATGGTACAGAAACCCAAATGCTTCTCTCTGATTCCTTCCTTTTTGAATCACCCACTTATAATTTGATAATTCAGAGGAGATCTATTTAAGTTAACTCACTAATCTTTACAGGATTGATAGAGGCTCCAGGTTTGTTTTTTGTTTTTTGTTTTTAAAGAAAGCATTTCTCATTTAAGGACAAATCCTGTGGGATGTTCTCCAGTATACAGGGATTCTGATGCAGGTACCCATATATAAGTAACTGCTCTTAAGTCATATTCAACTTTTTAAAAAAGTATTTGAAATAAAATGAAAGATATTCTTAAAAGGAAAGTGGAAAATACAGGGACAAACACAAAAGGCACATGAACTCAGAGGACAAACAGCCTCTCAAACAAAAAATTTCTCTTATGGTATGTGAAATCCCCTCCCCAACCCCAGGAGGTAAAATACACTTGTAGGCTGAATAAGGAGATAAAGACCGACTGGAATATTTACAATATATGGGGGGAGGGGTATTGTTGGTGATGGCTCCTAAAATTTGAGGTCCTATTCCAAATACAAATTTTAAAATAAGGGTTAAATATCTATTATTGCTTTCAAATAAATGACTTGTTAACAGTGATTCATTTTGCAAAATATAAGTCAAAGCTATTTGGAAATGAAAGTCTTTAGCCTTTTTAAAAACTACACTCTTTATAAACAAGAGGCTTCAATAATAGTTCATAGTGACTGCATTTTAGACTAGTTTTTCATTTTAATATGAAATAATGTTAACTGCCCTAACTGGGAGAATAGTGGTAAGAAAACCACAAATGCTTTCCTCTGATTTCTTCATTATTGAATCATCCCACTTCTAATTTGATAATTCAGAAAGCTATTTAAATTGGTTCACTAATCTTTACATGATTGATAGAAGGTTCCAGGTTTTTTTTCAAGGAAAGCATTTCTGATTTGAGGCCATATCCTGGGAGTTGGTCTCAAGTATAGAAGGATTCTGATGCAGTTACCCATATGTAAGTAACTGCTCCTAAGTCGTATTCAAATTTTTAAAAAAGTATTTGAAATAAAATGAAAGTTATCCTTTCAAAGAAATAGAAAACACAGGGACAAACATTAAAAAGCACACAAACTCAGAGGACAAACCCCTCAAACTCAAAATTTCTCTTATGGTATGTGAAAACCCCTCCGCAAACCCTGGAAGGAAAAGGCACTTGTAAGCTGAATGAGGAGATAAAGACCTACTGGAATATTTGCAATATATCGGGGTCAGAGTGGATGATGGTTCCTGAGTTCCTAATGCACCAGGCAAAATGTACAGCCCTCCATCCCTATGCACCCATGATGAGAGCCCCCATCATTGAAGAACAACAAAAGGAAGACCAGTCTGGAGAAATAGGTAAATCCCAAACATTCATGTTTGATCCACACCAACCTCTTTCTCCTAATATAATTTTTTCAGAAGGATTTCATTCATACCTGAACATGCATAAACATGAAATGTAGAGTAAAACTTGTGATACACCAATGTAAAGAGGCATATCACCATACAGGGGCCCCATGCATAACATCTCTACCAGCACTTTGCATTGTTGTGATCCATTTTTAAAAACTGGCCAAGAGCAGCATTGAAACCTTACTAATAACTATAGCCCAGGTCTCACATTGGTTGTACATTTCCAGGCATCCTCCATGCATTTTAAAACAAACTATTTTACTGATATATATTAATACAATATTCTATTTAGACCAAGTGTACAATCCATGGGGTTTGGTGTATCCAAAGATTTGTGCATTAATCTCTTCAATCATTATTAAACTTTGTCATTATTTCCATAGTAATAATAATAAAGAAATCCCAGATGAACAAAGAAGGAAATTATTGCCTCAACCTCTTTTTTTACTGCTTTGCATAGGTGTTATTCTGGCTTTCCCACACAAATAGTAATTTGTTTATCGAGCAGTTTTATTGGTATATAGTCACATACCGCATTCTGTAGACAGAGTGCATATCAAATGGCTTCTTTTAAGCTGTTGAAAAGATCTTGGTTGTAAAATTGTAAAATAAAAGAGAAATCAGATTAAAAGACATGGTGAATTTTAAAAGAGAATATAAGGTTAAGATAGATGGAATATAATCCATGATAAGAAAGAGATAGTATGGCAACAAACATTTTAAAAGGAAATAATAATTCAAATATAATGGAAAATAATTATGACATAATTCTAATAATTATCTTCCAGCTCTAATGCTCAGTCATAATAATCTCTAAGAATTGAATGAATTTTTGTTTTGGTTATGCAATTTCCACTGAGGCCATCACTCTTTCCTGGTAATCAAATTCCTATTCATGAATTCCTCACATCTCATTGACATAAATGACCTCAGGTAACAAGATCACTAGGGAGACTACAATATTTCTAACTAAGGACCCTCATGGCACAGTAAGTCAAGTGTCAAGGAAGAAATAACACTGAATGAGAAAATATTGAGAACTCAATGATGAACCAACCTCAGGAGGAACCACGTGATTTCAGATACACTTCCAGTTTAGCACAATGGATAACCTGTTAAAGCACCATGAAATTGAACTTTTGGTGCTGGGTCCAAGATGGCTCCGAGTGCTGGAGGCCAGCATGATAGAATCACGCTCACCCTAGACTTTGCCGGCACAGGGAAAATGGCCACCCAGTGGTTCCTAGCAATCGGCATGGAGTGTCTTCTTTTCCCTCCTTCACAGCAAGAATCCCAGTGGCCATGGCCCAAACAATCCATAGCCAAATTACTTGGAGCCTGGGGCATGCTGGAGGAGCTCTTTATAAGGACAGCATCTAGTGAGATGGCACTGCTGGAAATGAAGACAAAAATGAGAGAAAAAAGAAAGGAATCCTAGAGAACAGTAACTAAGCTCTAATTCTGTTTTGTAGTGGGGTGTGGTGCTGGTTCCAGTAAAGAAGTAAAATGAAAAAGCTACGAGCCAAACTCATGACTATGGGGGGAAAATTAAAACACAGGAGTCATCAGAACAGACACACAGAATACATACCATATGGTGTCATGTTGATGATGGTGAAGAATGGAAACAGGGTATTAAATGTATTGTGAGGACAATGGGTGGAGGTAACAATTTCATGATATTTTATCATAATCTGCAAGAAATATTTCACCACTGTGTGGTGTGATGATGGAGGACACTTGTGTGTAAATTCTGATGCAGTGCCTGATTGTTTGTAGGTTCAAAACTTCTGTTAAGAAAAATATTTTTACAATCATAATCATGGTGTGGGATAGAGGAAAGCACAGGAAATGGAAGAAAAGGATGCTAGCTATAAGTGAGATTATGATGATATTCTCTTATACACACATGTGGTGTATTTAAAATAGAAAAACCCTTTTCAAAATACTTGGTAAAATACAAATTTAAAAATAAGCTATAAATAGCTATTATAATCTTCATATAAATGATTAGATAGGAGTGAAAGCATTTTTCAAAATATACAGTCAATGCTATTTGGAAATGAAAGTGGCTAGCCCTTTTTAAAAATACACTCCATAAAAACAAGAGGCTTCAATAATAGCAGTTCATAGGGACTGCATTTTGGACAAAACTTTTAGACCAGTTTTTCTTTTCAATAGATAATGAAATGGTTAACTAACTGGGAGAATAATGGTACTGTTACCAGATTTGGTCTAGGTTCTCAATTTATGCTGCAGAAAGGAATTTTAGAGCATGTCAGTTTAGTTAGGCCAGTAATTCATTAAGGTAGGGAAGGAAGAGAAATGGGAGAAAATAACAGATCATGGGCCCCCAGTAGAGAGTAAGAGGCTGAAGAGTAAAAAAGAAGGCTGATTTATAGATAACAATTCCCATTATAGATTATAAATGTCCAGGTTTTACTTGCATATTGTTCAATGCAGGGAGTCATGGAGAGCAAGGAGCAGAAGCCAAAATGGCTTTCAGTGAGTGGGGAGCAGGCTGGATTTGACCTTTGCACCTGCTTTTAAACCATTAATTATTCCACCCCTTTGCTAATTGCATGGGAGGAGTCCCAGGTGTTTGCTGTTTTGATTGATTATCCCACCCATCACTCCTCTGGGTAGGTCCAATGATATTGTCCCTGGAAATATCCAGAGCTTCTCCTGGGAATCTCTGGGAATCTCATTCTAGAATGAGATTCTTGTGAGGGTCTTCCAGCAGTCATCTTGGGGTATCAGTGTCCACTTGGACTCCTTGCCAGATTCCAGATCCATGTATTGATTCCCTATCTTACTAGCCTACTTTAGTATAAAAACCACAAATGCATCTCTCTGATTCCTTCATTTTATAATCACCACACTTATAATTCAATAATTCTGAGGGCATCTATTTAAATTAGTTCACAAACCTTTACAGGATTGATAGGTTTTGTTTTTTAT
>JAQZBX010046302.1:6329-20898 GCA_029593785.1 Cabassous unicinctus | reverse complement strand
TTAATGAATGAGGAACGAAGGATATGATTTTTCCTTAATTTTTAGGGTAATTTACAGAGGACAGAAGCTGACCCTGAGAGAAAACACAGGAACCAGAAATTATTTTAGAACTCCCTTGCTAAGCTATCTGTCCTTCTGAAACAAAAAATACAATAATAGAATATGTACAAAATCCTACAAAAACTCAAAAGCCATTAAATAATTGCCTTCCAAAATACACTCTTATATTTCTGCTTTACAAAACAGAATCACTATTGACCCAAAGACTAACTGTTTGATGAACTCGTTTTATTCTTCCCCAGCAACTCAGTTTGGAAGACAATATTAATAGGATACTAGATTTATCCCCATCGACAGCAAAATTCAGGGAATCAGCATTTAGGTCCTCCAGACAAGAAAAAGAAAAAAGTAGTGAATCAAATTTTTACAGGTGCTATTTCTTTAAGTTTCTTGGTAATAACCTTTATACAAATATGAAGTTATCTCATTATAACACTTCATACACCATCTTAGGAAATGTAAGCCAGTTGTAGGTGAAGCAATTTGGGACTGTAATACCCACAGCTACCAAGAGATGGCAGTGGGGTGTACATGTGCTCAGGCTTAGCTGAACGCTGCCGTTCTGGAACTGCCTTCCCCGTTTCTCTGCCTCATTGACTCTTGATCTTATTTCAGGAACATTTCTTCCTCCATAGCCATTGCCTGATCATTTCCTGCTTTTCCTCTTACTCTTGATTATTATAACTCTGCCACTGTATTATTTAACTCCATAACGGCATCATATAATTGGAGGTCCTTGATATTAACTCTGAAAAGCATTTTGGGGGGATTCATGTGGCCTGATACATGCCACATAAAATGGGATTTTATTATATGTGATGATGATTACCATGATTAGGGTGGGCCATTTTCAAAGACAAATTATTTCAACCTCGGAGAAACATGGGCCTGAGGTTGCCTCTTTCCTCTTTAGAGTCCTTGGGCTCTAGTAAAACTGTCTACTGCACATGTTTTATTTACTTATTCTAGTCATTTAATCATTTCTGCTTTTAAATATTGAAAAAAAATAGTCACTGTGCTGCAGCATAGTGTGGAGAAAATAGACTTGGATAGGAAGTCAGGAGTTCTAGAATTTTATTTTAGCTCTTTTATCTACTACCTGTGTATATTACTAGAAATCCCATATTTTGGACTCAGTGTCTCTATTTATCAAAAGAGGGTTATGGAATGAGTTCCCTCTACTTTCCCTTATGAATAATACATTTAAGGATTCAATGGAAATTTAAAATCCTATTGCTATGCCACAGAGTCTAAGTTATTTTATTCTTTAAAAAAGCAAACGTATACAAGAAATATCTAAATTGGAAAAATTTTAGTAGCACTGAATAACAAGAAAGGGAACATCCCAAAGTAAAATATCTAGAAGAATTTCTGATAGTTTCCCCAGAAGAAAATGGAAAGAGGCCCTCCTAGTAAACTCTTGGAGAAACTCCCTATCCCAGAGAAATGAGAATTCAAAGTGAAAGCATCTTGGGAATCTTCTGGATGAGCACAAGTTGGGTCACCTTTCTCCTTAGCACACCTGCATATGAGAAATGCACTAGGTTTGCTCTTGATCACAAATACCTGAGAATCAGCCATGCTAGGAAGCCTGGTTCAGACCAGTGATACAGAAACAAAACATCAAAGCCTCCTAGTGGTGCTATGGCTATGGGCATGTTTCCCCATGCTCCTTCTCCAGGTTACCAGATCTGCAAGAGGTAAAATAGTACTACGAGGGTTTCTTCTCTTCTTCCTTTAGTCTGATCCTGGAGATGCTACTATGAAATATTGGACCTATAACAAACTCCAACAGAAACCAGTTCAACTCCTATTGATCACAAACTAATACTGGGAGAGAACAGATCTGCCTCTGTAAGGCTGAAATAGCAAAGGAAGTTAATCTTCATTTCAAAAGAAGGAGATATTTAAGGAATACCTCCCCGTGAAGTAGAGTAAATGTAACTTAGAAAAAGGAAGTGAATTCTAATTACCCTCAATATACATTCTTAAGACTATTCTAAAGGACATTTGCATCTATAATACTAGAGCAAACTCTCAAGAGGATATAAATCTAAGAATATAAATAATCAAATATATATGAAATAAATAAAAATGAGATTGAAACCTTGTTGGAAGAAGTGAAGAGTAGTAGGGACATAGCAGAAATTTGAATTATTCAGTTGAAGATAAACACAAGGAATTTTAGAATGCAAAAAGCTAAGATGAGAAAAAAGAGCAGAGGAGAAGAGAGGGGAGGAGAAGAGGAGTAGGGGAGAATTAGAGAGAAGACCAAAGATATAAAGAAAAGACCCTGGCTTGGTTTCTATCTTTCTCTCCCATTACCAACCATCTCAAACTTTACCTTCTATCAATATCCAACTAAATTGCTTGCTCTCCGCCCCAAAAAACACTCCTCTGCTCTTCTGCCTCCATACCCCATCCCCAAGACTGATGATCTAACTCCTCCTCATTAGTTAAAACTCCACTTCAATTCCTTTTTGAATGAATGATCTAATTATCCATGATGGTGGCATGTACCTATAACCAGAAAATCAAAATATGCTTTAGACAAGATATTACTGTAATTTTTTTCACTTAATTTTAATTTTCAAAATAAATATAATTTACACATTTATAAATATAATGCCCAATAATTATAGAAAAATAAAATTTAATAATTGATAGTCCCACCACATAGAAATGACTAGTTATTTGTATATATCTTTAAAGATTTTACTGTGCATATTTTTTCATGCAAATAGAACATCTTTTTACTTTTTAAAGATGTATTGAGATATAATTAATATACAAATCATGCATATTTAAGTGCACAATGTGATAAGATTTGACATATGTACACACTCCTGAAACACCACCACAACAAAACAATGAACATATCCATAACCTCCAATAGTTTCTCGTGATCCTCTGTAATCCTTCACCTCTGCCCCTCCTTGACTCCCAACCCCAGTCTCAAAGCAGTCCCTCATCTGCTTTCTACGACTATAGTTTACTTTGCATTTTCTAGACTTTTATATAAATGGAATCATATAGATGTACTTTTTTGGCCTGGCTTATTTTACTCAGCATAATTATTTTGAGACATATCCATGCTGTAGCATATATCAATAGTCCATTCCTTGGTATTGCAGGTAATATTCCATTGTATGGAAATATCACAGGTTATCTTTCCACCGATTGACATTAGGATTGTTCCCAGTTTGGGGCAATGACAAATAAAGCTACTATAAATATCTTTGTACAAGTCTTTATAAGGACATGTGCTATCATTTCTATTGCGTAAGTACTTAAGAAGAGAAATGGTTAGACCACATTGTAAGTTAACAGGTCAAGAAACTGCCAAACTGTTTTCCAAAGCAGTTGTTGTACCATTTTTACATTTCTACCAGGAAACTGTGAGAGTTCCAGTTCCTCCACATCTCTGGCAATCAACCCTTATGTGGTCAGTTTTTTTATTTTAGCCATTCTAATACGTGTGTAGTAGTAGCACATTATAGTTTTAATATGCATCTCCATAATGAATTTTCATGCTGAGCATATTTTATATGCATTTTTACCATCTTTATATCTTCTTTGTTGACATATCTGTTCAAATCTTTGCCAATTTTTTAATTGGGTTGTTTATTTTCTTCTTATTAAATTTTGTATATTCTTTGTATATACAGGATGCAATGCCTTTATGAGACATAGGATAAACAAATATTGTCTCCCAGGCTGTGGTCTGTATGTTCATTCTTCTGTTCTTTTGAAGAAGTTTTTAATATTGATGAAGTTCAATTTATCAATTTTCTACTTTATGGATTGTGATTTTGATGTTGTATCTAAAGACTCTTTACCTAACCAAAGGTCACAAAGGTTTTCTCTTATGTTTTCTTCCAGAAATTTTATAGCTCTAGGTCACTCATTTATATCTAGTATCCATTTTGAGTTCATTTCTGGTTTTGGTATGAAGTATAAGCTGAAGTTCAGTATTTTCCATATGGATATACAATTTTTCAAGTACGATTTATTGAAAAGACTTTTCTTCTCCACGGAATTTGCCTATGTTAAAAATTGTCTACATATATGTGGGTTGATTTCTAGATGGCCTATTGTATACCATTGCTCTATTTGTCAATCTTGATATCAATAGCACACTGTCTTGAATCATGTACTTATATAATAAGGCTTGAAATAAGGTATTTTTAGTCCTCCAAATTTCTTCTTCTTTATCACAGTTGTTTTAGCTATTCTAGGTCCTTTGTATTTCCACATGAATTTTAGAATTAATTTTTCAATTTCTACCAAAAAACTTTCAGGATTTTGAGATTTCATTTAATCTATAAATTGTTTAGGGGAAAACTGACATCTTAACAATATTGAGTCTTCTGACCCATGAACTATGTTTGTCTATTTATTTAGGCCCTTTTAATTCATCTCAGCAATGTTTTAGAGTTTCAGTGTACACATCTTTCATGTCTTTTGTCAGATTTATCCCTTAGTATTTTATATTTTAATGCTATTGTAAATGGCATCTTTAAATTTAATTGCCAGTATATAATTTATTTTTGTGTATTGATCTTGCATCCTGGAGCCTCAGTAAGCTCACTGATTAGTTCTTTAATAATTTTTGCAGATTCCCTCAGAATTTCTACATGGAGAATCATGTCATCTGCAAATAAAGAGAGTTTTATTTCTTCCTTTCCCATATGGATGTCTTTTATTTCTTTTTCATGCCTTATTGGACTGAATAGAACTTGCAGCGCAATGTTGAATAGAGGCGGTAAGAGTGACATCCTTGTTTTCCTTCTGATCTTAGGGGGAAGGCATTCAGTCTCTCACTATTAAGTAAGATGTTACCTGTAAGTCTTCACAGATGCCATTTCTTTAGGAGGTTCCCTTCTATTTCTAATTTGTTGAACTTTATCAAGAATGGATGTTGAATTCTGTCATGTGCTTTTTCTGTCTAGTATCCATTTTGAGTATGTTTGAGATCATTTATATGATAAATTATATTTAATGATTTCTGCATGTTGAACCAATCTTGCATTCCTGGCATAAATCCTAATTTAACCTTTTATACACTGTTGATATCAATTTGCTAAAGTTTTGTTAAGAATAATTGCATCAGGAGGCGGATGTGGCTCAATCGATGGGGCTCCCGTTTACCATGTGGGGGGCCCTGGGTTCAGTTCCCGGGGCCTCCTGGTGAAGGCAAGCCAGCCCGCGCGGCGTGGTGACCTGACGCAGCAGGACGGCCCAGCGAGGGGAGACGTGCAGACACGGAGGGTCGCGCGGCGGGTGGACACAGCGAACACAGGCAGCAGGGGGGATAAATAAATAAATAAATAAATAAAATCTTTAATAAAAAAAAAAGAATAATTGCATCTATGTTCATGAGAGATATTGTTCTATAGTTTTTTTTCTTTGTAGCATCTTTCTCTGTTTTGAGTATTAGAGTAATGCTGGCCTCATAGAATAGGTTGGGATGCATTCCCTCTTCAATTTTCTGGAAGAGTTTGTGTCAAATTGCAACTATTTATTATTTACATGCTTGGTAGAATTCATCAGCGATATCATTGGAACCTGGAATTTCCTTTGTGGGGATGGCTTTAACTATACATTCAATTTATTTAATAAACATAGTGCTATTTGGTTCACCTATCTCATGTCAAGTGATCTTTGATAGATTATAGCTTTCAAGGAATTTTTCCATATCATCTAAATTTTCAAATGTAATGCATAAAGTTGTTCATAACATTCCACTATTATTATCCTTTTCATTTCTGTAGGACCTGCAGCAATTTTGCCTCCCTCATTCCTAATATTGTTAAGTTGTGCCTTTTCTCATTTTTTCCTACTCAGTCTGGCTAGAGGCTTATCAATTTTATTGATTTTCCCAAAGAAATGGATTTTGATTAAAGTGATTTTCTCTGTTTTCTATTTTATTGGTTTATTTTCTTCTTTTTCTAATTTCTTAAGGTCAAAGCTGAAGTCATTGATTAGAGATATGCCTACCTTTATCCTTTTAAATATATGCCTACAGTACTATAAATTTCCCCCATATATGCAACAGCACAGAGATCTATCACAGAGATCACAATGTATTAACATTGTGTTTCATTTTCAGTCGATTCAAAATATTTTTAAATTTCTCTTTTGATTTGATTTTTCTTTGATGCATTCTTTATTTAGAAGTGTGTTATTTAGTTTCCAAATATTTGGGACACTTTCAGAGAACTTTCTCTTATAGATTTCTAATTTAAATCTACTATAGTCAGATAATGTTCTCAGGATAACTTGAACTCTTATAAATGTATTGTGAATGGCTTTATGGCCTAGAATATGTGCCATGTGCACTTGAAAAGAATATATATTCTACTGTTGGTGGATAGAATGTTCTACAGATATCAATTAGGACATATTGTTTGATAGTGTTGCTCAGTCTTCTATATTCTTACTGATTTTCTCTTTGCTTATTACATCAATTATTAAGAGAGTGTTTTTAAAATATCCATAATTATGGATGTGTTTAATTCTCCTCAAAGTTCTGTCAGTTTTTACTTCATTTATATTGAACTCCGTTACTATGTGCATAAACATTTAGGGTTTGTACATCCTCTTTCTACACTGACATCTCTATCATTATGAAATGATCTTTGCTATCCCTGCTAATATTCTTTGCTCTGCAATCTACTTTATCTGATATTAAATAACCACTCTAACCTTATTTTGATCAGTATTATCTTGGCAAATCTCTTTCATCCTTTTAGTTTTAACCTAGCTGTGTGTTTATATTTAAAGTATGTAAACCAATAAGATAAATGCAAATTAAAAGTATGTATGTAGCTTACAGTTGGGTGTTGCTTTTTTATTCAATATGACAATTGTTGCCCTTTAAGGCAAAAAAATTGGACTAAGGAATGAGAACTTTAAGAAAAAAGTCTTCATTCACATCACCCCGTTGCTTTCAGGAGGGCTTTATCAATCTACTTCCCAGCAGTATACAGCAGCATCCATCTCATTGAATCTTCCCCAACATTTTTCAAAATCCTCACTCTGTGAAACTGATGTCTTGATGTAATTTGTGTTTCTCTGATTATCAGCTAGGTGAATATTTTTATGAACTTATCAGCTTTTTGATTTCCTCTTTGTGAATTATATAGTTCCATTCCTTCACTGTCTAGTAATATTTTAGGATATTCCAAATCAATTTGGGTGAGCTCCCCTCCTTTACTCCCTTACACAATACAGCCATCCAGGAACCCAATATATTTTTTGTGCTCTTTGGCCTTTGCACTTGCCATTACCTCTGCCTAAAAGGTCTACCTTTTCAGCCTTAACATCTGGGAAACTCCTTCCATTTTCAGCACAAAAGCTGCTTTCCCAGTGAAGTTCTCCCTGCCAGCTCCTGGGTAGACCAAAACTTTTCTCCTTTGAACACCATCCCACCACTAAAGCATTTATCTTATGGTTTACATGCCATTGTGTACATCTATCTGCAAGATCTTTGATTGCAAGGACTATATCTTCTCATCTCCTAGCCTATACATCCCTGCTGAAAATAAATGCCCAATAAATAGTTATTGAATGAATAAATGGATGATCAAAATGGTACAACTCAGGCAAACCAAAATAATAGCATCCATCCATTTAACTTGCACTTATTGAATACCTACTATGAACCATCTGAAAAAAAAATTAAAGTGAATTTGGAATAATTCACTCCTATTAAATGGCAGTCTATTTTTCTCTGCCTGTTTTTTCATAAGCTCTGTTAATATAACTAATGATCACATAGAGATCTAATATTAAAATAGCACCAAACTGAACTTAGACAAAAAGCCTCCAATCTGTCTCCATTCTGCAATCTCTGTGTAACCTCTTAAAAGCAGCTAGCTTTACATGGCTATACGTGTATGCAATGGCTTCCTCTTGACCTGTTCCTTCCCAGCTAATTGAGCTGGCCTGTCTCTCTTAAACAAACACATCCCCAGACACAGCTCCCACTCACAGCCCCACAGGAGAAGAGTGTGTTTCCTTCCTCCATCTGCTTTGTAGATGGGATATCTGAAGTGTGGAATTGATCCTTAAAGCGTTTGGTCATGGCCTATTAGAAATATCAGCTCCCTCAAAGCAAAGGATGAAGACTGCAGGAGCCAGGTATCTCTCCTGATAGTGTCTTCCCATACCCTTCCCAGTCTTTCAAATCCTCTCTCCCATATATTTGTGAGTAATTGCAGTATTGGGAAGAGGCTGTGATTGACAAGAAGTTACCAATATCTTTGCGAAAGTTCCTCACTCAGAGCCAGGCTACGGTAGAAGATTAACTTCCATGCCAAATGAAGGTTCCTAAGAATCTACCTCCAGTCTCTAAAGGGAAAATGGGGACAAATCCATGGAAAAGTGAGAGCAGTACAAGCTTCAGCAGATCAAGATGGAATTGGAGTCTCTGGAGAAGACCCTCACCAGGGGAAAGTGGAACATGTAAGGCCACCCATAGGATATGCGGGACCCAGGAAATATTTTTTCAGAGTCCCTATCTATATATATAAACAATTTGACACACCACAAATCAGCATATCAACACCCTTCTGGCTGCCCCGCATCATAGCAACCCAAGGAAGAAATACCACACCAGTCAGTGTGAATGATCTGTTTGCCAGGCCATTTCTGCATCAGGGACTGGCCAGAGAACCCCAGGACAAGCCCATAGGCACAATCAGCACAAGCTGTCATCCTCAAGGTATCTGGTCCACTCTACCCAGGTTGCAGGGAGTCAGAGAAACCGGGACTGGCACTCGTGCAAGGCTCAGTCTGGGCTGGAGGAGCTCTGCCTGGATGACACTGCCAGTTCCAGCCCATCCCAGAATCCAGAAGACTACTTCATACATTTCAGGGAAGGCCCTCCAGACAGTGGGGCCTCCTGAGGCACCACAGTCTTAGTTCTAAGGATAGTTCTGGGTTAAGGCATTATGAGAGCATTTCCACAGGCAGGAAGCTGGTCCATTTCACAAGCCCAACCCTGGGTCAGAATGTAGGAATTTCCTAGCACACTGCACTGTTATCATTGGCATAGACTGCCAGCAACTTGAGAGCAGGGTTCACCTTCTGTTGCTTTCAAATCCCCAGAGCCTAACTTTGAACCTGGCACATGGAGTTTTGCCAAATAAAAGTTAAAAGTCCTAGTTAGGTTCATTTTTGTTTTTGCATTATGCAGTAGAACATCTTAGAGTAATGAAAAGTGCCTTGAAATTGGAGTAGAAGTTGGACTAGCTAGTTGGACTTGGACTAGCAGATTCTTAAGGAACTTCTAGCTTTAGATCCTATGACTTGAATATCTATGACTGGCTGTAATCAGGTGGAGATCACTAGCTTCTCAAGAAGATGAAAGGGATTTAAATCCATAAACCTTGTTGCCAAGGTTTAATACATGTAGGAAACTATTCATTCCACCATCAGCTACATGCTTGGAGTCAGGTTGCAGATGCACTAAACAGTCTGTCAGTAATTGGAGCCCATGCTGCACACCCCAAAATCAGCACGGATGAGACTGGGGTAGAATTTTTTGTTCCAGTTCTAAGGAATTTGAGTCCAAGTGCCCTGGACCTCACCTCACAAACCTCCCTCCCCCTTCCCCAATGTGAGCCCATACTCCAGAGACCACAGAGTCTAATTATGCTCAATGAAGAGCAACAGAAGTCACAAAGCCATTGGGGGAGGAGGGTTATGAAAGCCCAGGGAGGAATTCAATACTATTTTAAGGAAAAGGAAAATAGTTTCTTATAACCTGGATTCCCATTGTCGCAGTGACAAGAGTAGCTGAGAGTCATCAAATTGCTCATGATCTCAGGGAACCCATTAGTTTGGTTGAATCTCCACTCATCTGTCAACTACTATGATCAGGTAAAGTAGAATGGTGTGATGGTTGGAGAAAGTCCAGAAAGCTGGACTTTGTGAAATGACAGTGATATGGGGAGAAGGAGAGAAGGAACAGGACATTTTTCCAACTCATAAATTGAAGATGAAATCACCACGAAGAGCTGCCAGTGAAGCACTACCCAGTAATCCTGTACTCAAGCAAAGCTCAAATGCCAGAGGTGCCCTGAGAGTGGACCTTGGAAGGGAAAAATTGCCTAACACTATTCTAAGCACAGCTTGTCACTGGGACAGACAACAGGAGACTAAGCAGAAGAATTGGCTTATGAGGCTTTTTGAATACCCAACATATTCATCTCATCATGTGGCTATCACATTTGAGCCCAGGTGTTCTCGAGCACACAGACTCTGAACCCAACAATCCCATAGAAGCCCATGCCCAAGTGACCCCTGAGCCTGAAGAGTATAAATCATAGCCTGAGGTCTCTGAAATGACACTGAGTGGGTGGGAGTATTGGGGACGCTGTCCTCTGTGAGTGTGAGAACAGCACACTTCCTGTCTTCCCGTATTCTTGGGGAAGCTCCAGAGACAATGAAGGTGTTCTGTCTGTTGAGGGATAAAGGAAACATCTCAGCCTATGGGCAGTCCTGAGACTTCCTTCTCAGAGTGTGGTTGCAATAGTCAGGAAATAAAATGGAGTTCAAGGATCAGCCTCTACCAGTAAGAGCCAATCAGTTTCTAACTGACTCTGATGTTTATGAGCTAGACAAGCCATGAGGAAACTGCTGATGACAGCTGATAAACCAGCTTCAGAAGTTGGGTTAAATATTATGGAATGAGGATCCAATGGGATCAGAGGAGGTGTGACCATGCTTTGGAAATGGTGAAGTGGAAGGCCAGTGGAAATGGCCACTATTTTTACCAGAACCCTCAGCCCATTCTGGAAATAAGCAAACAAGGACACTAGCAAAACATGCAGATTCATGGAGTGAACCCAAGCTTTTTTAAGGTCACAAGATGAGTCAGTCACTGACAAGCAATCCATCTTTGCCTCAATAAATTTTCCTACTTAGTGAGATTGGACAGCTCAAAGATAGCTTTGGTGCAGATAAACAAACAAGCTTGTCCACAATAAAACAAACTAGCAAGAGCTAGCACATTTTGGCTCAGTATCATTTCCTCCTCCCTATTTCTATAAAAAGCTTCCCCAGAAATTCTAAATCCCCAGCTGAATCAATTATCAGACCAAATACTGGAAGCCTATCTCAAATAGAAGGCAAAGTTTTAATGTGAATGCTGCCCCCCACATCCCTTCAAATTCAGATCTTTCTTTTCTGCCAATCTCTGTCAGCTCCCCCGACAACTCTAAGTAAGAGACAAAAGACAAAAGACTTTTTCCTTCCCTCCAATAAGTGAGAATTTGTTCTCCTTCAAGTTGATGGATGCTGGCTCACTCTGGTTTCAGTCCCTCATGCAAATAGAGTTCTCGGTAGGCCTGCCACATCATTTTCCAGGCAGGATGAGACATGGTGGAATCCCACACATGGAGCCAGCTTGGAATCAAGGAAATATAAGAGAATAAATATGAAGTGCCTAGTGTTGTGCATCCTCATTAAATGCTGGTTTTTACTTATTGTAATTTGTACACGCAAAGAAGTTTTAATTAAAATATTTCTTTTTAACTGAATTAAAAGCCTACCACAGCCCGGGAAATGGGCTAGGTCCTATAGAGAACAGCAGTCTAAATATAATTCAATGTCTACTTTAGGAAGTTTAGCTTTAGAGGGGATGGAAGACACACAGGCCAGCACAGTACAGAGTTAAACATGATGCATGTTAAAAGAAAACATTAATAAAGTGCTAGTGAAACATTGAGGAGAGAAGATCTCTTCTCATTGGAATCCAATAAAAAGTGAGATGGAGCAGGTAGCATCTGATGGGTCCTGAGAAGGGTTAGAATTTCTATAATTCAGTAAGGCAGCAGTGCCATTCCAGAGGTAGGGAAATACATGACCCCTTCAGGGATAGTTGGCTGGAAAGAGAAATGAGAGAAGGAATGAGAGATAAGGCTGAAAAGCAAGGTCGGGGCACATTCTCGATTGCTTTGAAGGCTGAGAAGACCAATCGGAGGGCAATAACAGCTGTCCAAGTCCGACAACAACTATTCGGACAAGGGTGGTGGTCACGAGGGACACAGGAAAGGCAGAGGTGTGAGCCAGCTCAAGTGCATGACCATACCCCTACTATCATGGGGGGTGTTTGGGAAGTGCAGGAGGTCTGCAGTAGCCTCCCTTGGGGGTTAGGGCTTACACAGGTCCACAGAGGGTTAGTGGCATTCCTCCACATGCCACTTCCCTCTGAAAGGTATGTGGTTGGTGCTTCTCTCATAAATCTTGCCCTGAGTACTATCTGGAGACAGGGCTCCAGTGCAGGACAGCTGCACAACTAATTTTAGGTTCATGCTAGAGAAGTAGGGCAGGTTTAATCTTCACAGGAGGGAGGAGTCACAGTGACACAATGCTGGGCATCTGCTCCTGCAAAGGCATCCTGGAATAACTCTCCCATAGCTCATTAGCACTAAGAGGTTGATACTTGGTGGGGCTATCCATGTCTCCTGGCATGTCACCACCTCAGTCCCTTCCTGGAAGACCCTTTCAAGCCCAGAGGTTCTGGCATCCAAATAGAGCTGAGTACAATTCATCTGGGCACTTCTTAGTTACTATTTTGAGGGTAGAGTTCATGGGAGAAGGTGGCTACTGGCAGAAATTTCCTATCTTTATATTCTTCCCTAGCCTCTGCTAGCTGACCTGAAGTAGGCAGCCAGTTATCCAATATTTGCATTAATGACAATGAAGAATATTATAGCACTTCATTATTTACAAAGCTTTTACACATTCCTTCTTCGTGCCCACAACAAACATAGGAGGTAGGACTTGATAGTCATACTCTGGGAAATGCAAAACTTCAGGTAAGAGAGGTTAAATGACTAGCTAAGGAATCTACTAGGAAGAGGTCTTCTCATTTCAACACCTTTGTCCTTATCTTGTTGATAAGGATGGCAGTAAGATAGAAAATAAGGCAGCTTTGGAAAAGGAGTCAAAAGCACGAGGAATAGACATTTAACCTTTGAGAGGAAGCAGTCATTCAATTGAGGAGCAAGATTCCCCTATCATGAAGCAAATTGTTCCAAGCGTTCCATGAGTATAAGCCATTTAAATGGTAACAGAAATTTAAACAAACTTTAAACTCCTTATGATTGTCTTATATATGGTGGTTTTATAAGTAAAATGCTAGAAATACACTGTACAATAGCCCAGTGTTAGTTTAAGAGATGAGGTTCATGCATCAGTCAGGGCTGAAATTCCATCTTTTTAACTTAAATCCCAGTATGTTTACTTAACTTATTTCAGCTTCAATTTTTTTTCTGTAAAATTGGGGGCAGCCTCACAGAGTTAATGAGAGGGTCAAATGAGATAATGCAAGCTAAGAGCTCAGCTCAGTGCAGGGCACATAATAAAGGTATGGCAATGACGGCCCTATTATAATTGTTGGGGATAAATCCTCTCCTCTCTGGAGGAATGGCTCTCATCTGGCATTTGGCTAAGGAAGGGAAACCATCTTGTCCACCTTTTATAGAACAGACCAGAAATGCTGAAATATGCCTGAGGTCCCTGAAAGTTTCCTTTTTCATTGGAAACACCCCACCCCATGCATCCTTCATGTCACTTTCTCATTTTCCCATGGCTCTTTAATCAGATTTATGCCTTAATTAAACTCCCTTTGCAGGAGGAGAAGGGAACAGTAAACTTGGCTACTAGTGTGAATCTCGGAGAAGGGGATTTCTATACTTTGCTGCCTGCTCCCTATCCAAACTCAGCCTGAATGGAGAAGACAGGACTTCAGAAGGGGTGGGCCTAGGGTCTTGATTCCCAAGGTTTGCTAGGAATGCTGCAAGTCTGCTAGAAAGGCCTTCCAAACAACTTGGAACCCAAGTGGCAAAAGAGAGATGACTGAGGCTCCTATGTGGATGGGCCCAGCAGACATCCTCATGGACCTCCACATAATGTAGAGAAAGCAGCCAAATGTTTCTGAGCTGCTGAAAGGATGAATGGAGACAGCATGTATATTAGAAGAGGCCTTGTGGGTAGGGCAAAATAAAAAGCTCGTGGTGACCAAAGGACATGTTTATACTGCACATATGAGCCACACATAATCATAAAAGTCAGACAAGATTAGTGACATACCCAAATGGACACAGGAGAGTTGAAGACAAGCTGTGCTCTTCCAGCAATACTTTAGCACTGCCATAAAGCTCTTGAACTTAGATGTAACCCCAGGGAGAAGAGGAAGAGAATAAAAACCCTGAATAGGCCCAAAAATCACTAACTTGACTCAATTTCCTTGCAAGACACTGATTTATATTTTTCATTATCTGACATAAATGGAGGTTTAAAACAGAAATAAAGTACAATTATAGAAAAATAAGGAAAGTTCATTTTTCTGTGTTCCAGAGTTTGTAACTCTGAAGTTTTGTACTTACTAGGTAAGTATCCCTTGGTAGAATCTATTTAGGTTCCAATTTGCAATGTATTTGCACCATACAGTAGTTTTTTTCTGAAATGAGGTACATAGAATGGAGATCCAATA
>JAQZBX010046301.1:0-20817 GCA_029593785.1 Cabassous unicinctus | reverse complement strand
TCCCCATATACTACTTTTTTTCCTTCTTCATATTTTCAGGCTCTTTTTGGTTAGAATTCTTAGTTGTAGAAAACAGAGTCCACACCAGGTACTCTAAGCAGAAGAACATTAAAGATTAAAGGTTATAGATAGCTCACAAAAGCTATGGAAGACCTAAAGAGAAACAGCTTATTTGTTGTTTAATTTTTCCCATTAGAAGAGTGGAACTTACACTGAAGGGAACTACCCAAATGTGGAGAAAAGTCTCCAGAAGATGTTGGAGAGCCATAAATGAGAGAAATTAATTACAAACTCATTACATTAGCCAACTATAATGTAAAACATAAGTTTGTTATTTTGAGTTCCTGATATCTGTTGGATTAACTATGTAAACTTTTTATGGCCTTCTTAAAAAGTGATTGGATAGACTATTTTAGATTTTTTCTTAAAAAGATTAAAATTAAAAAATCCAACTGTTTAACATGCTTCTTCATTTATTTTTTATTTTCTAAGCATCATTTGCCTTTGTAGAAAATGTTTCTTCTCAAAATGCTATCAATACTGTTTTAGGTAATTTATAGTTTAACCTGTTTTGCACTGATTTATTTTTCTCATACTTTGCAAGTGTTTTAAAATATTTGCTATTCAAATTAAACAATTTCTGTAGTATAAACAAATGATTTATCCTTCCCCTCTGACTTCTATAATGTAGAAACTACCCTGGACATTTTTTAAGTGGTCACCATCTGTGGCTTGCTTATTACACTTTTTTCTCAGTGACATTTTTAGCAGTTCAAAGAACTTTTTTTTAAGAATAGTGAATTTGGGTTTCTCAGTTGAGGCATCAGAAAGTTCATCTCATAGCATGTTAGTGGATTTGAAATATGCTGTAGTCTTTCTTCAGAGAAGAGTAAAATTACATGAATCTATATTTATCCTACACTTCATCCATTCTTTTGAGTTAGGTAGGGAACAAGGCAAGTTGTTTCCTTTGTTTCTTAAGCCCTCATTTTCTGTTTATTGTCATTACCCTCTTAATGTAACAGCTCTACTTACACATTTTTTAAAAAGTGAAATGATTTAAATACACATCCCTTCTTTTGGGATTAAATCTGAAAGAAGCTAGACTCTTAGAGAATCTGTTTAAATGTCCATTTTTATACAGGCAGAAACTCAACATCACATGAATCACAGAAGGAGTTGGGGCTTGTCTTTATAGTATTTCAGTCAAACTTGAGGCTTACTTGGTAGAATGCTTCTATCAAGGTTTATTGGATATTGCTCCTCTCTTGATAATGCATGTCATACCATATATTATTGGCTGGCCTGGTAGAATCCTTAGGGGAGGGGCAGAGGCAGCCTTCTGAATTTTCCTTTTGTGGAAATCCCTCAGGATATAATAAACTCCTTCAAAAGAAAGGTTCCTAGGATTCTTACCCAAAAGGCAGTGATTGTAGCCCTTATAATGCTCTTGGTGGGCACCAACCATGTCCTATTTATTTTTATCTCCCCTGAAGTATATATAGTATATAACAGATTCTCAGTAGTATTGAATTGAGACAAGACTATGAATCACTTGATAAAAGTAAAGGAAAAAAGAAGTTGGCTCTTTGACATACAGAAGACAACTGATCTTTAAAGGGTCAGATAAATTGGTTGGAACACTAGCTAGTGTTCTTCAAAGAAGCAGAAATGTATTTACTAGGTCATACGGGTGCAGGACCGTATCAGTACACATTCTGGCATAGCTAAAGATCCAAATCCTAATAGTTTATCAAAATTTCCAAAACATTCTATATATTCCTTTTTTAATGATTGAAGCCACATTACATGTGTTCCTTTAACTCTCTTCCTTCTTTCCTTCTCTGATTCCTCTAAGATTGGTCACACTTACTTCCCAAGGTAAAATCCCCAATTATGCTATCAATTCCATCCTTTTCTGCCTCTAGGCAATTTTTTCCTTTTTTTTTTTAAGGGTAAAAAGGCTTGAAAATAATGACGGAGGAAAATGTTCCTCTAACTTTTTAGGTAAAATTGAAGATACTGAAAAAAAGAAGGGAGGGAGGGAAGAAGCTTTCCTTTGGCCCTGTTTTTCCTCAAGTTACCATCCTGACTCTGTCTTCCTTCTTGTCAGCAAAATTATGCAAACAGGTGTTTATCCATGTCCTTTACTTCACCACACAATCCAAGGTCCTCTTCTCCATCTTTGTTCTTTTTCATTTCTCTTCAGCCTTTGACATTCTTGACTACTTTTACACCCTTGCATGGTAGAAAGGGGTAGGCTTTAGAGTCCACAGGTTTGGGTTTGGATTCTGGATCTGTCACTTACTATGTGACCTTGGACAGGTTCATCTCAGAGCATGGTGTCCTCTTCTGTAAAAAGGGCATATCGCTCCCTTTCTCAGAGTAAGATTAAACACGAGAAAGTAGCTCAAGGAGCCAAGGAAAATGTGCTCAATAAATGTTCCTTCCCTACTTTGCTTGATTTCTAACACATTGCTTTATCCTGCACTCCTATATTATTTAGTTAATGGGTAGCAGTGTTATCCCCATTTTGCAAATGAAGAAACTACAGTCAATCATCTAGAAGATGGTGGAGTTGGGATGCCAACACAGAGTCAACTGACCTTAGAGTTCAGACCCTTAGCCTGTTTTTTTCTTAGGGTTTTTGGAAACTAATGATCCTTTGGGTTGTTGTTATACCAGTTTCTTATTATATGATGTCTATCTCATGAAATATCTTTAAATAATATTTCATGAGATGTCTGAACCAATAGAGCTTTTTGAGTGAAGATTTTTTCCCCTTATTCTTGTGTGTGAGAGAGACAGCACATATAAATGGGCCCTTAAGTGTCCTTTCTTATGAAATTAATGGCAGTCAGCTGAAGAAGTATAGCAAGAGATAGATTTTTGTGTTTTTAGAATTTCAGATTGCACATAAAGTGCCAAACCAAGAAATGAAAACCATAGGCACTTTGCCATAATGACTATGGAATGATTATGGGCTTGCATGCCCTAGCACTGTTGAAAAGGGAATTGTAGCTTCATTGACCTTGCAGACCAGAAAAGCCAGAAGCTGCTACATCACTTTCTCACATACAGCTTTTTGCCTTGTGGATGAAGTCCTTCTAGATAATATGGGTATTGCTCTGGCTAGAAACTAGTGGTTTGATCAGCAAAATATACCCATTGTCTACTTGCCTATGGGAAGAAGGGATCTCTTAGCAAAGTATATAGACTGCTGTAGAAGTGACATCATCCTCACTGCAAGGAATGGAGTGGGACTGATATTGGGATATTAAGTGGAATAATGTCCATAAAGTACCTAGGGCAGAAGAATGAGTTCCCATGAAAACTCAGTTTCATAAAAGCCCTTAATCATTTTTTTCTTTCCTTTCCATCTTCTTTCTCTTCAGCAGTGTTATGGCTATAGGTAAAATACTTATGTTCCTTGATCTTTTCCTGTGCACTAGTCATCTATTTATGCTCCTGTAAGTGCTAGACAAGCTACTGTCCTATCCATTCAGCCTATTCTCTGAATCTCTTTGCCAGACTTGAGAATGCTACAGAGAGCCTAGAATCTTGATCTGGGGAATCCTTTGAACTCAAAAAGTGGGGTTTAAACCTTTGAGACAGTTATTCAGTAATAGAGCCTGAAACTATATATCTCAATTACAAAGGAAAGGGTAGGTACCACATATATACAGCATGCAGTGGACCTCCTACACCAAATGTGGTTGTCACAGTCATACACATGGACTGAAATAGGAGAAAGAGCATCATTACGTTCAAAAGGAATAGCATGTTACCAGGGAGTCAGGTCTGTAATTCTTATTTTATTAAATATTTCAATACTTTAAATACCTTACAGTAACTTGATTTTTTTTCTCCCTTTACTTCTATGGTAAATAGGTTTGTTAATAGGTGATGATTATAGTTCAGTTAAAACACTTCTTTAGCATCATAAAGTAGCATCATAAAGTGGGAGGGGAGAGCTACTCTATTTCTGCTCCCTCATCTCTCCTTTATATTATTGTAAAATGAAATGTCCTCTGCTGTATATTAGCAATTTGAAAATACTAATTTTATTCAAGTATAATCACTGTTTTCTTACCTGCTGGGATATAATTTATGTCAGGAAAGCTACAAATGTAGATTTATTTTATTGTTAATTTGTAGGTAAAGAATTTATTCTATTTGTGGAATGATCTGTTTTGTTTTTGTAATAGATTAGAAAGTTTGGTACTTTGGGAGCACTAGGCTAAGGTGTACTCTTATTTATATGAGAACTTTGGCTTATGAAAGTACTGTTAAGGGGCATATTTTGATGTGATTTGTATCGACACTTAGTTTAGTATAGACAGTAAAGGAACAGCTGGTCTAAAACTAGTAAAAAAAAATTTTCCCCAATAGGTAATTAATAAAATGTCTCCAACATCCTTAAAGATCACACTAAGGCAACTCATGGATGGATCTTCAAAAACCTTGCAAGAAGTATTAACTATGGAATATCAGCTAAGTCAAGCTTGTATGGTAAGAATTAAAAAATAAATTTATTGTTCTTTTCTACTTATAAAAGTAATGCATTCATTTTAGAAAAGTATTTTAAAAATGTGTGGAAATGCTCCTCCTTATATTGTTATTAAGTCTTTATGAAACAAGCTATTACATTTGCATATAAGCATAAGAAGATCTCTGACTTCATCTGGAACCCAAAACAAAAACAAACCATTTTTCAGGTGTGGTCTCTGTGACCTTGGGCAAGATGCATAAGTTCTCTGAATCTAATTACTTCATTTTGAAAAAATGAGCAATATTACTTATAAGTAGTTGTGAGAATTAAATGAGCCACCACATATAAAGGCTTAGTACAGTGCTTGACATAAATGCACAAATGGAAGTTATTCGCCTTTTTAAATGTTTTAATTAATAGATTAGCATTGAAAATACAATTGTGGATATACTTAAATTAGATAGTAACCACAATCTGTATTATTGATTTCATGAAACATTTCAGAGTGTTAGTGATTTCTTCCTCCAGATAATTCTTTAAAGGAAGAATCATTCCTTTTGCATTATGTTCAGGTCCTAGTTAAAAGGCCTTATATTATAGAGGGAATAAATTCACTTTTAGTGAATTTAAAGGGAATATTTCATCTAATGACCAAAAAGTAGTACATTGTTAATGAAATAGTTACTAATATATTCAAAGTAATTCATTCCATTAGCTACACCAGTGACTCTTGTGCATGTAAATAGCAAGTAAGTTCTGTTGAATGTCTACTATGAGTAGTTACTAGGGTAGGTACTTTACATGCATTCTCTCCATTAAATCTAACACTAACTCTAGAAGGAAACTGTGGCATAGAGTAGTAACCTGCTTAAGGTTATGCAGCTAATTAAGTGGCAGAGACATGGCCTGTGAAACTAGGCAGTCTCACTCCAGGACTGCACTGTTAACCACCACCCTGTTGTATACCTCACACAGTCCATATTTTTCACATTACATTTAGTGCAATTTGATTGATTCCTTCCTTTCCATTCTTTCCAGCAAACATGTTAGTTATGTGCTATGCTAGGCACTGTGCCAGGCCTTGGTTTTGTTGTTGAATAAGAAGACATAGCACTTCTCCTCACAGAGTATATAGTCTACTGAGACTATAAAGAACAAGTAAACACAATAAATAATTACAAATTCAGCAAAGTGCTCCAAAGGAAACATACAGGGTTGGTGATAGAAGAGAATGATGCAGGAATTGGGGTGGGGTGGGGGGGTAGAGCAAAGGGAAACCTGCTTTAAATAAGTCAGAGAAGTCATATCTGAGGTGTCACTTAATCATGACCTGAAGAATGAGAAATGAGTTTGTTGAAAAGTCTCTCAGGGTTTTAAGCAGGGAGTGATTTGATTTTAATTCAATTTTATTTGTTTTAAGAAAGAAATTAATGCTGCTGAATGGAAATATGGTTGGAGGGTTTCAAAAGTGGATATAGAGACTGGATAGGAGTTTATTATAGTAATACAGATGGGAAATAATAGTGGCTTAGACTAGGGTAGTGGAGATGGAGAAAAGTAAATGGATTTGGGACAATTGGGAGATAAAATTTATAGGACTTGATGTAAATGAGGGAAAAATTACATTTTGGAGTTGGAGCTCTGAGGCTTGGGTGAGGGATTTAGGTCAGAAAGATATATTTTTTAAAAGCTTTGGAGATTTATTTATTTACTCAACGAAAGTGCTTACTACCCTTTTAGAGGTGCCGGGAATACACTGGTGAACAAAACAGACAAAAATCCCTGCCCTCGTGGAACTTAACTTATGATGGGGGCGTTAGACCATAAAGAAGATAAATACATAAAATATAGAGTATATGAGTTATAAGTACTATGGAGAAAAAAATAAAGCAGGAAATGAGGATATGGAAGAGATGGGGGGTTGAACTTGTAGATAGGATCACCAGAGAAGACCTCACTGAGATGTTCGAGTGAAGACCTGAGAGAAGTGAGAGCAAACCATGCAGGTCTTGGGAGGAAGAGCATCCCAGGCAGAGGGAATTGCAAAGTACAAAGCTCAGAGGCTGGAGTGTGCCTGCCTGCTCCACGAACAGCAGGGAGGCCAAGTGGATGGACTAGAGTCGGGGTGTGGGAGAGTGAGAGATGAGTTCAGAGGTAATAGGGTAGGGAGGGGCTGTGCAGAACATATAGGGCCCTCAAGGTCTTTATAAGGATTTTGGGCTTTTATTCTGAGTAAAATAGGGAGCCACTGGATAGCTTTGAGCAGAAGAGTGACATGATCTTATATTTTAAAAGAATTTATTATTCAGGTTGATGTGTTGAACTTAGAATGGATAAGATCATATTGAAAGAAAATTAAAGACAGCCCAGTTTAAGCCCCAAGAAACTCCAACATTTCAAGATAGGCAAAAGTAGAAAAAAACAGCAGGAAGAGAAAAAGACCAGGGAGGTAGGAGAACCAGGGGAAAATAGAGTCATGAAAGCAAGAGAGGAATGTTTCAAGGAGGAGGGAGTAATGAACAGTGTTGAATACTGCCAAAGGGTCTAGTCAATGAGGACAGAAGCATGTTTTAAATTTGGCAACACTGAAGTTATGGGTGATTTTGAGGAGTTATTTCCAAGGAATAGAAGGGACAGATGTTATAGTTTAGTAATTTCTTAGAGGAAACGACTATATGGGATGTGAAGAAGTGGAAACAGTAGGTATTCCAACTTTTTCTTCTTGAACCAGAAATAGGGTAGAAGCTGTAACTGTGGAATCAAGTGAGGTTTCTTTTTTATTTTGTAAGATGGAAAATACTACAGCATGTTTGTAAGTGATTGGGAATGATCTAATAGATAAGATTATGTTGATAATACTAATAACATTTACGAACACCTAATACATGTCAGGCACTGTGCTGGGATGTGGGTTACAATAACTATGATGTATATATTGATTTTGCTATTTCATATATGAAGAAATTGAGGTTTAGAGAACTTACTAGCCCAAGGATACATAGTTAGTATATAGTGGAACCAGAATATGAACCCAGACAGTTGAGTTGCATGCCCTCAGCCACTAAGTTAAGCTGCCTACATTGGTGATGCCAGGAAAAGAAAGAGGTGGATAACCTTCTCAAGCAAAGTCCTTGGGAAGGCAGGAGGGGATGTGAATTGGAATGTAGGGAAGGACCAGCCTTTGAAAAGGGATGGATCCTTCCTCCATTGTCATGAAAGGTAAGACAGATGTGTGAAGATGAGGATGTTCATTTTGGAGGGCTTTTTTTTTTTTTTTTTTTTTTTTTTTTTTAATTTTTTAAAAATTGAAATTTATTCATACATGAACATATATAAACAATAAGTATATAGTAAAAGTTGTGAACTTATAAAACAAACATGTATAACATCATACAGAGCTCCCATACATCACTTCACCACCAACACCTTGCATTATTGTGAAACAATTGTTACACACTATGAAAGAGCATCTTCAAAATATTACTACTAACGATAGCCAATAGTTTACATTTGGTGTATTTTTCCCCCAACCCACCTGGTCCTTTTCTAAAGAAGTAGAAGGTAAAATTATTAGCACTAGTCGTTATTCATTAGAATGTAGTGAAAGGAGAGTGTGCTGGAGGTGGAAGTTGAGACAGAATTGACAGTTGAATTATCTTGGAGAGTGGGAAAGACAACATGAATTGGGTAGTTTTCTATGCCTTTTTGAGGTTTATGATCATGAATTTTAAATGAAACAGGTCATGTTGGTTGCATGATTTTTTTTTTCCATCAGTATTTAGCTGCTCAAGTGCAAGCAGGGGTAAATGATAGGGTTCAGCTAGTGCTGGAATTATGCCAGGTGAGTATGATGAAGGGGAAAAGGTTTGAGGGAGATGAGGGCATTTTCAAAGGAGAGGAACCATAATAAAGGCCTGGTAAAACTGGATTGGAGAAGCAGGAAATGAGGCCAGCACAGCTGGTGAGCAGTTGTAGGATCTGTGTACTTCAGTAAGGTCAAGGATTTGTAGCAGTGGAGATACTTGAGCAAATAATAGAAGGTGGTGATTAGAGTGAATTTTCAGAGATGGTACAATCTCTGAATGTCACAGTCTAGTTGTGGCCATGGGAATGGGAGAATAGAGTGGAGACATCACTGGGAATGAGGATGCCAGAAATTACCCCATTTAATCTCGATTTTCTTTCAGGGAAGTCATGACTTTCATGAAGGCGTTAGAGCAAGTAAGTGACAAATAGTTGTGTTTCCTTCCTGGCTAGTATGGAAATAGGAATTGTGAGTACATTCTTTTAATCAAAGATAGTTGTTTTACTAGTGACAATTTAACTTTTATAAAGATTGCAAAGGTTTTTTTGTTGTTGTTGGCTTATTTTAAAATATTACCAACTGGTATATAAGGAGAGTTCAGTCTTTGAAAACATTGTTTAAAAATTTTATATAATTTGGCCACTACTCCCTAGTTTATATGTAAGAGGTAATCCTGCACCTAAAGTCATATGGTCTGTAACTCTGGTACGTGCAACATAATATTGTAAACTCGTCTTGCTGCTGAATCTTGCAAAACTTGCTTTCATTCCCTTGCAAAAAGCCCTCATCCCTTACCCTTATCTCCCTCTTTTGTACTGGCCTGGCAAAAATCCCAGCAGTGGCAGAATCCACCTCTTTGCCTGTACCCAAGCTATTAAACATTGCTGGAGATAAACCATATGACTTAATTAGTAAAAACTGCTAATATTCTTATTAATACTTTCTATTTTTGCTTACTCTCACCAAAGTCAGCATATTTAGAAAAAGCAAGTTTTTTTTTGGTAAATATGTAAATACATACCAATTCCTTTTTTAATTTTATAAATAATAACCGCTATCTGTTGTATAAAATGAATTTCCCTCTATGTGTATTTTGCATATCTAATTTTGTTGTTTATATTGATCCCTTTAATCTAGTATACCCTAGGATGTATACCCTAGATATACATCCTATTCTCTAAACTCTAAACTTTGATAGAGACCAATCACCACTGTTTTAGAATTTTCCTAATTTCTGGCATAATATAAAATCAACAAAAGTAGCACTGGGTTCAAACCCTTTTAGAGTACACATGGGGTTGAGTCAGATGGTTATTTATATATATATATTCTATATATAGAAAAAATATATACTATATATATATATTCTGGGTAAGACTTTATTTTTGTTTAATCAAATGTTTGCTACAATTTTCTAATTACAAAATGTGTTAAATTATATAAAATAAATTGGCAAATTAGTGAAATATTTAAATAAACTTTCTGATTATAGAAGGAAATAAAAAGGATTATCTCAGCAGCTCTAGGGAGCTAACAAATGGAATGAGTGGGTACCTTAGGAGGCCTTTTGAAAAACTTGAGCTGCCTACATGCCAAGAACTTAAATTATGTCTATTCTAGGTTTGAAAAAGAAATGTTTGAAATAAAATAACATGCAGATTTGATTAATATTCTCCCTGCTTTTGCCTTTCAGTGGTGTCTCAAGGGGTAGACAGTATTGGCCACAAGACTTAAAGGGGAAGAGATCTGTGGAAAGAAATGTTCCAACAGTGTTCATAGTTTATGCTGTCCAGAGAATATGAAGCTTTTTGAATTGGCAGGGACAGAACATCAATCATTGTTTAATATCACCACTAATCTGATACTGGAATCCCATCTTTAGGCAGCCCAACCTTGAAAACCTCCAGTGATGGGTACATATTACCTCCCTAGACAGCCTTTCTTCTTTTGTTCCCAGATTGCCTTTTTGCTAACTTAGGTTTTTAAGGTTCACTCTATAGTTTGGTGTTTAAATATTTCCATTCTTCACAAGAATTATGCATATTTTGAGCATGGTTGGAATTCCCTAACAAAGCCATACCAAGTATAGCCCCCTTCTCTCTTTGCAAACTTTTTGATATAATTAGGCTTACTTGCAGTTATAAGAAATAATATAGAGGCACATCTCAGCCTGTAGCATACCCATACCCATGTCCTGGGTGTGTACTATCTCTTTTCTCTCATTTCTTATTAGTGAGGCCCCCGAGACTCTCAATGTCTGGTTTAACTGCAAAACTTGGTCCCTGGCAGTGGCCATAAAATGAGCTCCAACAGTTGCCTCTGTATGGGACCCTGAATTCCAGTTAAACCTCCTATGTAAGGAGGAAGGAGGGGACAGGCAGATCTGAGGGCCAGAGACCATGTGGCCACATGTCTCCTCAAAGGGATGAGGAAGTACGCTATCAAACTGTTCAATTATATTAAGTTCAGGGAAATTACTCAAAGGCAGGATGAAAACCCAGTCTTATTTCAAGGAAAGCTGTTAGAGGCAATAAAAAATGCCCTCTGGTAGATATTGTCTGTAGAGAATGACAGATCCTCCTAGGAACTCACTTTGTTAGCCAGTCTGCCTTGGATATCCATAGGAAGCTGCAAAAACATTCCCCAGGTCCCCAAACGTCCATGAACTCCCTTTTAGAAATAGCCTTCACCAAGGAGAGACAGGTGAGGGGCAGGCAAAGGACCTGGGAATACACGCACCTTTTACATGGGAACCACTTATTGGTGCTGACCTGCCAACTCACGACCTCTCTTGCCTCAGTTGTGCCTAATGAGGGGAGTGGATGGGGAATCAAGATCTAGGCCATTTACTAAACCTCTCCCCTGTAGCCAAACAGAAAGGCCTCCTTAATATGGGGAGGTGGGGAGGAGGAAAGGCCTTCAAAAGACCTACCCGGGGCCCTACATTGTGCATCTCATCCTGTTGTCTTGGGTGTGTACTTTTCCTTTTTCTCATTTACTGGCCTCAAAAACAAACAAACAAACAAACAAAAACCCCTATATATATAATAGAGATACTACATATCCTTCATCAAGTACAAATGACATTCCCCTCTCTTTTTTTAGGAGAAATTAGATGGCCTCATACTTATAATCCTGTGGGGATACTATGTCACTACACTAAGTGATGACTACACTGAAACAGGAGAAATAGAGGGTTTCATGATAACCAGAAGGTGGTCTTGTTTTTCATTTCAGAGGTGTCTAAACTAGAAGATTCAGCAGAACTGCAGTATCCACATTTAATTATGCATAAAGCCCCTCCCCTCTACCTTGAGCTATTAATTTTCCTCCCTAAACTCAAATGTGGAAGAGGTTGAGGAGATAGATCTGGGCCCTCCACCTTCTTCGCCTGCCTTCTCTTTAAGCCACACCAATTCTGGTTTTGGACATTTTATACCATGGAGACTTGATTTATGATTTTGTTTGACAGAAAAAGAAGTTCTAATGCTTAAACCACTGGATGACATCAATCGGGCTTAGAGGGTTAGAAAATATCCACCCTGTCATCATCAGTATCTTCCTATCTAAGAATCCAAATTCTTTGGAGTTTAATTTAGAAAAACGAAAAATTGAGCACATGCAAAAATTTAAACTTTGGGGGAAATTGTGCTAAAGAATAATATGCCCAGTATAAGGTAGTTGTTGCCAATTCAGTAATTAAAATTTAGTAATACTAGGAAGAAATGTACTAACATCTATGTCTTCTCTTGACAGTTTTAATTGATAAAGACCAGAGTCCAAAATGGAAACCAGCTGATCTAAAAGAAGTTACTGATGAAGATTTAAATAATTACTTTAAATCTCTGGGAAGCAATGATTTGAAATTTTGAGTGAATGGTCTTTTAAGGTAGTGAAAACTACAGTCTGCTGCCTGTTTTTACATGGTCCACAAGAGAAGAGTGGTTTCTACATTTTTAACTGGTTGAAAAAATAAAGACTAATATTTCATGACATATGAAAATTACATGAAATTCAGATTTCAGTGTTTCATAAAGTGTTACTGGAACATGGCTTTACTTGTTTTCATTTACATATTACCTGTGATTGCTTTTGCAATATAATGGTAGAATTGAGTAGTTGGCAACAGAGACCATGTGGCCTGCAAAGCCTAAGATATTTACTATCTGACTTTCTGGAAATTTTGCCACCCCTGTTTTAGAAAATGGGAAAAATGGAAGGGATATAGAATTCTCTTGAGTAAGTATATCTAATGGAAATGGGAACTTTATTTAGGCCCTGAGTAGTGGTTTATATGTTTACTAAATAAACTTATGTAGATTACCAAATATAAAAGCCCTGAAAATGTTTTTATATACTGTGTTAATGTGTTATAGAATTTTCTCCATGTAAAAATCTTTTCAAAATGAGTTACTACTGGGGAGTGGTGGATGTAGCTCAATGGTTGAACGCCTGACTCCCACATACGAGGTCCTGGGTTCAATCCCTGGTACCTCCTTAAAAAAAAAAAAAAAAGTGTTACTATAGCAGAAGTGTTCCTTTTATAATATTAGAGATCTAAGGCAAAGAGAAAAGGTTTTTCTGAAATTATCTATAAAGTATTAATGCAGCCTTAGCCTTCCCTAAAGTAATCATAATCCATCCTATAGTAAAAGCACTATTCTTTATTTGCAATTTTTGCTAATCTGAAGAAATGAAGATTTAGGAAACTCCAATTTCTAAGACTGAGACTCCATTTTTTACAGTTTATATCAAACTTTTATGTGATATCAGTCAGTTCTTACGGAAGGTTCAAAACAGGAGGAAAAAGTTGAAAACAAGAAGGCTTTTGTTCAAAATGTAAATGCCATCAATAATTGGTACTGTTGATAATTGGTATATGTTTTTTTAAGGTATGTAGGAATTGCAAGGTGTTCCAGATTCAGAAAACTTAATGTTCTAAGTCAGAAAAATTTATAATTAAATGTCAGCTTATCGGGAAGCAGCTGTGGCTCAAGCAATTGGGCTTCCAACCTACCACATGGGAGGTCCCAGGTTCGGTTCCCAGTGCCTCCCGGAGAAGGCGAGCTGTTGCACCGGGCAGAGGCAGTGAGCTGATGCAACAAGATGACACAACAAAAGAGACACAAAGAGAAAAGACAATGAGAGACACAACAAACCAGGAAGCTGAGGTGGCTGAGGTGATTGAGTGCCTCTCTTCCACATGGGAGGTCCCAGGATTGGTTCCCAGTGCCTCCTAAAGAGAAGACGAGCAGACACAGAGAGCACACAGCAAATGGACACTGAGAGAAAACAGCTACCAACAACAAGGGGGAGGGGGATAAATAAATAAATCTTTTTTTTAAAAAAAAAGCTTATCATTTATTTTGTAACTTGGCATAATTTCTCCTTCATTCCAAACCCCTCAAATACTAAGAAAACTTCAAGTTTGTAAGTATACAAAGTGACAGAACCACAAAAGACAAAGATTATGTCCTATACTCTTTTCATAGATGAGGAAATTGCAGTCCCAAAGGTCTTAAGTTTTCTCAGTTTTTTAATCTGTTTGGGATGAAGCATTCCCTTCCAAAGAATTCAGAAAATAGATCTGGAATACAGGCGACATGACAATGGACACCTTTACATTTATAATCTTAAAGCATCAAAATTAGGCCCAAAAGATCCAAGAAATTATTTGTATAAGTTGATTTTTATTCACTTTATATATATTTGTTAGAAATGCAGAAAAATGTTGCATTCCTTGATGTTAAAAATTTTTTTAAATACACAAGGTTGAAAAGCATTTGTTTACATTTTAAATAACTCACAGCTAGCTAATTGCAACCGGACTTTATTGTGCAGTTACAAAAATGTTTTCACAAAAATAGCTGGAAAAAATATACCATTTCATAGCAAGTCTTACAGGGAAGAGAATTTGCTTAACAAAATTTCAGTTTTGCAAACTAAGATGCAGTAAGCCAGTCTTAGCCAATGCCCACTTCGCCAAGGAAGATTTTATCCTATTAGTCACACAAATATATTATGAGGGCATTAAGAAAACTATATATCCCTTAGAAATTTGTTTTTAAATTGCTGTTCCTTGACACTATGAAGAGTATCTTTTGATTTCTAAAACTATTTAATACAAACATATATCCCTCCTCTGTCATAACATGCCAGTGATAATTGTGTAGTATATATGAGTATCATGCTACTTCATTCATTGTCTTTAATACTGATAAGGCAGTTTAACATGAATTATTCCTTTGGGACTAGATGATAATCATTCTGTCCTCTTCAAAATTGTGCTTTAAGTACTAATATCCATAGGCAGTTTGCAAAGAAGTGATAAGGCAACTGAAAGTAGAGAACTCTAAGATCAAAGACATGGAACCAGAAGGTAATATGTATGTAGGAGACGTTTAACAAATACGCATCAGTGAAGCATGTTTGTGGAGTTATAGGAGTTGGTAAGTAAGATACATTTGGTACATTTCCTCTAATACTCTGTCACTTCCATAATTGCTATCTGGAGGTTCTTTGTAATGAGGGTAGGAGCTCATCTGCCCCTACACTGAAGGTTCTTGAGGGGGAAGTTCATTGGGCATGTTGCAGTATGATAAAGAAAAGAAACTGCTACTCTGTCCTTTGCTTCAGTTTTAAAACATTGAAAACTTGTTTTTGCAGTGCTGTCTTCTGACAGAGTCTGACAGTGCTCTTTCTTGGCTCCCCTTGTCTTTTTTCTCCCTTATAATTTGCCATTATTCTTACTTCAGTGTTCATGGCATGTACTGGAACCAAATGTTTCCCTTTCCAGTACCTAATAATTCTGTTTTGTGGGTCTCTTTTCTCAAATGGTCTGTGTACTCTTATTGTTCATGAAAGACCTTCAAAGTGAAGTAAAGCCATTATTTCAATTTGAAGGTATGAAAGGACATTATCTTAAAGATGTTCCCATCCATCTTGTTAAAGTCCAAACTATCTTGATAACTATTACATGTAGTACAAATTGGTTTATCTAGCTCCTTCCCTCTCCCAACTCCTCCCAACTTGGTTTATCCACTAACTCACTGCGGTCTATGCATTCTATGCAGGTCTTGTAGTCTTTCAGACATGGTTTGAGATATTACCCAGTTAAGTCTCTGTATGTCACAAGATATTGTACTTTGCAGTGTGATTCTGGTAGAGGGGGTGGTGCTCAGTGGCAAACAAAACTACCGCCATAGTGTCTGAGAGTGGTGACAGATTAGACTTCTAACATAGACATGGATCTGGCAGGCATTCTAGTTATAGTCCTGGGAAACAGGCCCAGAGCAAAGAAAGAACCTGAAGTTAAAATATTTAGAAGTGACCAAAGCCCACTAGTCTATGTCCTTATGTATACTGAAAACATTAATGTGAAAAGCTGCTTTATATATGGCTTTGTTTTCTCAACATAGGATGTATTATTTTATATCCCTCCCTAATTATGTAAGCCTTTAAATAGCAACTGACCTTGCAGCAAAGGTGTCCTAAAGTGAGAGAGAAAATGAATGAAAACAAGAGAAAGCTGTTGTTCAAGTTATTAGTATAAACACACAAAAACTCAAACGTCTCTTCATGAGCTGGAAATACGTTTTGTACTTATGTGAAACTTTCTGCCCTTAACCTTACAACTTCAGGTCCTTGAATGAACAGGGGTGGTGGTTTTACCATTTTATAAGTTGCTAGACTAAGTAAAACAGGACTAGCATAGATCCTGGAATTAGGTGCAATTCTCTTTGATCAGGTATCCCAAGGCAACTGAAAGATGGCACTTCACTCTTTAAAGAGCTGTTTCTTTGCCCATGTAACTTGGAGAATTCACTCTATTTGATTGTGAGTTCAAAGTATAATTGTTAAACTTAGAGGTAATCTGCCTGCTTAATACGTATATATGTATCTCATTAAAAAGGTCACAAGCCCTTTTTCTGCCTTTCCTTAGATTTCAGTGACAGGGATCTATTATATTTTAATAATAGGATCCAACATAACTAGGGCTTAACTCGCTCCCTTTCTACTTAAAACTCCACTTGTAGCAAATCTTAATGAAAAGATAATTCTAATCTAGAGACTGAGTCCCAGTTTTCCTACAAATTATGTCTTCTCAGTATCTTCTCCTCCCTCAAATTTTCTTTTATCACTGAGTTGTCAAACAGTACTTAATCCTTAGAAAAAAAGTGTGAGACAGTAAAAAACTAACTTCAAAGGCAGCCAAATTTATATAAAAAATAGTGTAGTATATGGCTATAAAGCCCTATGGGCATTGTGTTTACCTTGTTTCCTGGAAGGAGTACTCTATTTTTTCATCTTATAATGCAACCATAAATATTCATGCATTATCTGGTCCCCTAGTAGTTTCAGTGGTGACTAGTCAACAAAAAATCTGGGAGCAATGCTTAGTATAACAGTCCTCTACATCTGAGAGACAGACTTAATACACATTTAGCACTGAGACCAGGTTCTACCTTCTACCTTGCATACTAAGCTTCTGTTAAGATTTATTGGAATGCTATTTATAAAAGGTACCCATACTTGTTATCTTACATAGTTCTATCACTGGCTGCTTAATTCAATGTAATAAACACTGGTGTAATGTCACGGCTTCTGTAAATCTTATCTTTTTAAGATGCCTATATATATAAAGTCTTAGTCATCCAATAACTGTTGTGGTTAGTTAGGGCCCTGAGGTTCAAGGTGGTAGTTATGCTTTTCATCTACAAAAATAAATATCTTAAGGAGAGGGTTTAAGATGGGCCTCTTCTAAATGGGCTGCTTTCTAATGTTTGATCCTTTGTGGCAAGTGGGGATCTTTGACACAAATGATTTTGACAAATAAGACCCACTGTTGGTAACTATGGCTTGAGTGCCATTTTTTTTGCCAAGGCATTTTGAGAGAAAACCTTTTCATATTTTTAGCTATTTTGTGTAAATAGAAATAGCTATTTTAAAGGAATGCCTTTAAAATAACCATTTGGAACTTGGGCGAACTTTTTATTCTTAAGCATTTTCTTTGGTGATGCCGCTACTGCTTCAACAAGAAAGTGGTGTGACATACAGCTGACTACCTCCATTCAGCCCTTTAAATTACTAAAATCTAAGACCAAGCAGACAGAATTTGCTATTAACAGAAAACCACTTAAACTACATTTCATCTTAGGTATTTCTATACTAGTAAAGTTATATAGACTTTTTTTTTTTTTTTTTTAACATCCAGATGGAGTTATTTGTTCTTATTCACACCAGTTTTTGTTTCATGTATTTAAACTAGCACCAACTATATCCATAGTTCAAGTGTCATTACCCTGCAGCATCAGGGCCCCTCACTCTCAATGTATGGGATGTCACAGTACTTGACGTTATTGTGTGCCCATTGCTGCAGCGCATCATTCAAGATTTCCTGGGACAGGCGATGTGCATATTCAAAAACTACAATATTAGGCACTGATGATTCCTTCACTTCCTCTCTGACGTTAACTGGAGAAGTCATCATAGGCAGAAATCTCTCTTCTGGCATAAAGTTTTCTTCACTTGCATGTTGCTTCTCTGTGTCAAATGTGGTAGGAAATGGGAAAGTCTGCTTTGATTTCATGCAGCCCATGTTAAAGACGTTTGAGTAGAGGAAAGCAATAGCAAAGTCTACTTCAATGGCATCTTTAGAAAACACAGAGTCCATCCAAGTGGTGACGACCAATAATTTCTTTCTCTAGGCCACGTCAGGAATCAATGCTCCCTTTCACCACTCTTCACATGTACTGTTTATCTGTCAAGAGAAGGGAGGTTTCATTTTGAAGTTATAGAATGAAAAATACTATATGATTAGGTGGCATGAAGAAACAGTAATACTTTGTTTACTTGAGGAAATATGAGGCAGCAACAAACAGTTTTATTTTGGCAATAGAAGGAAAGATAATCACTCAGTAAAATGGCAATTTAC
Source organism: Cabassous unicinctus (assembly GCA_029593785.1). NCBI lineage: Eukaryota > Metazoa > Chordata > Mammalia > Cingulata > Chlamyphoridae > Cabassous > Cabassous unicinctus. Next base: position 2,586 of record JAQZBX010046301.1, on the reverse strand, counting down.
AGAATAGGAAAATATTTTTCCATATCTTGAAAATTTTATAAAACTGTGACTATACTATTTTATTCCAAAAAATTTATTAGAACACAGCCATATTCACTGACATATTGTCTATGGTTGCTTTGCTATAAGGGTAAGGTTGAGTTGGGACAGAGACCCTGTGACATACACAATCTAAAATATTTACTATTTGGCTCTTTATAGAAAATGCTTGCCAAACTATCATCTATATTATCAGGGGAAACATGCATATCAAAATTTGATCTTGCCTCAAACTTCATAAGCTTTGTTTCACTGGGCTGCTACCACAGTCAGGCTTTGTTTCCTGGTCACATGTTTACACCACAAAAAGCATCAGAGAATGATGCCCTTTACACTAGTGCCAATTCTAAAAAACACAGGTTAGCCAGAGAAATTATGCAAGAAAAATAAAAGGCATTCAAATTGGAAAGGAAGAAGTATCCCTATCTGCAGATGACAAGAAAGAATCTACAGGAAAGCTACTAGAACTAGTACACGTAGTCAACAAAGCGGCAGGTACAAGATCAATACACAAAAATCTTTGCTCATTGCTGGTATATAGAAACACCAATCAGAAAATGAAATTAAGAAAATATAACAGCTATGAAAAGAATAAAATAGGAATAAATGTAGCCAAGGATGTAAAGGACTTGTAATGCAGAAAACAAATCATTACTGAAAGAAATTAAGACCTAAATAAATGAAAAGATATTCTTGTTCATGGATTGCAAGACTTAATATCATTAAGATGATGTGCTACCAAAGTGATTTACAGTTATACAGCAATCCCAATCAAAATTCCAACAACCTTTACAGAAATGGAAAAGCTAATCATCAAATTCATATGGAAGGTCAAAGGACCCTGAATAGCCAAAAATATCTTGAAAAAGAAGAGAAAAGTTGAAGGACACACACTTCCGAATTTCAAAACTTATTACAAGGCTACAGTAATCAAAACAAAGACAGACATACAAACCAATAGAACACAACTGAAAGTGCAGAAATAAACCCACATATCTACAGCCAACTGGTTTTTGACAAGGGAGCCAAGTCCACTCAATGGGCAAAGAACAGTCTCTTCAACAAATGTGCTAGGAAAACTGACTATCCACATGGAAAGAATGAAAGTGGACCCTTACCTCACACCATACACAAAATTAACTCAAAATGGATCAACAACTTATATCTAAGAGCTAAAACTGTAAAACTCTTAGAAGAAAACACAGGAAAATATTTTCAGGACCTTGTATTACCCAGTGGAGTCTTAGACTTTACACCAAAAGCATAAAGGAAGAAAAATTAAATTGGACTTCATCAAAATTAAAAACTTTTGTGTATCTGAGGATATTATCAAGAAAGTGAAAAGACTACCAATAGAATGGGAGAAATTATTTGGAAAATATGTAAGGGTTTAATATCCAGAATATATAAAGAACTACAATTCATAAAGACAACCCAATTTTAAAATGGGCAAAAGACTTGATTTCTCCAAAGATATACAAATAGCCAATAAGTACATGAAAAGATGCTCATTATCATTAACCATTATGAAAATGCAAATCCAAACCACAAAATACCATTTCACATCCACTAGAATGGAATGGCTACTACTAAAAAAAAAAAAAAAGTTTAGGATGTAGATAAATAGGAACACTTGTTCATTTTTGGTGGGACTGTAAAGTGGTACATTTGCTGTGGAATAGTTTAGTCATTCCTCAAAAACTACCATATGACTCAGCAATTCCACTTCTAGGTATATACCCAAAATTACAAAGTGGGACTTCAACAGATATCTGTACACCAATGTTCAATCAGCCAAAAGGTGGAAACAACTCAAGTGTCCATCAACAGATGAATAAACAAAATGTGGTATATACATATGTGGTAGTTTGAAACTGTATGTACCCCAGAAAAACATGTTCTTAAAGATAATCTATTCCTGTGGTGCAAACCCATTTTAAATAGGACCTATAGATGAGGCTACTTTAGTTAAGCAGGATGACGCATTTAGGATGGGTCTTAATCCTACTAATGGAGCCCCATTTATAAACAGAATGAATTCAGGCATGAGAGAGAAAGCCATGGGAGCCAAAAGCTGAAAGCAATGAAACTCAGAAGAGAAGAGAGAGACCAGCAGATGCTACCATGTGCCTTGCTATGTGGCAGAGGAGCCAAGGATCACCAGCAGCAGGTCTTCACCTTGATGATACCTTGATTTGGACATTTTCCTAGACTGTAACCATGAGCGAGTAAATTCCCATTGTGTAAGCCAAACCATTTCATTGTATTTGCTTTGAGCAGCCTCAGAAACAAAAACAACATACCGCGTAATATTATTCAGCTGTAGAAAGGAATGAAGTTCTGATATATGCAACAACACGGATGAACCTTGAAGATATCATGTTGAATGAAATAAGTCAGACACAAAGGGACAGATACTATATGATTACACTTATATGAAATAGCTGTAATATACAAAAGCAAAGAGACAGGGTAGCAGATGTAGCTCAGTGGTTGAGCACTTGCTTCCCATGTATGAAGTTCTGAGTTCAATCACTGGTACCGCCT
>JAQZBX010046300.1:0-20425 GCA_029593785.1 Cabassous unicinctus | reverse complement strand
AATAGGATTCCATTGTATCTATATAGCACATTATGGTTTTCCACACATTATTGAAGGACACTTGGACTGGTTACAAATTTAAGCAATTGTGAACAATGCTGCTATGAACATTGATGTGAAAATGTCAGTTCATGTCCTTGCTTTCAGATCTTCTGAATATATTTCTAGAATTGAGATTAATGGATCATATGACACTTTTTTTATTAAGCTTCTTGAGGTACTGCTAAATTGTCTTCCACAGAGGCTGCACCTTTCTACATTCCCACCAACTTTGAAGGAGTGTTCCTATTTCTCCAAATTCTCTCCAACACTTGTAACAGATTTTTTTTTTGTATTTTTAAATAATGGCAATTCTACAATGTGTGAAATTGTATCTCATTGATCTGTATTTCCCTAATAGCTAGTAATTTTGAACATTTTTTCATATACTTTTTGGCCATTTGCATTTCCTCTTTGGAAGAATGTCTATTCAAAATTTTGTCCAATTTTTAATTGAGTTACTTGTCTTTCTATCATTGAGTCGTATGACCTCTTTATGTATATTTGAGATAAAATCTTTTCAGATATGTATTTTGAAAATATTTTCTCCCATTGAGTAAGCTGCCCTTTTACTTTCTTGAAAACGATTTTGAAGAACAAGTGTTGAACTTTAATCATGTCCAATTTATCTATCTTTTCTTTCATTGCTTGTGATTTGGATGTAAGGTTTACAAAACTCCTGCCAATCACAAGAACTTGAAGATGCTTCCTACATTTTCTTCTGGGATTTTTATAGCTGTAGCATTTATATTTAAGTCCTTGATCCATGCTGAGTGAATTTTTCTGTAAGGTGTGAGATAATAGTCCTCATTCTTTCTTTTGGAAAAGGGTACCAGTTCTCCCAGCATTATATGTCAATAGACTGTTCTGGCCCAGTTGTTTTTGATCGACAGCTTTTCAAAAATCTTTTTGCTGTAAATTTGAGGATCTATTTCTGAACTCTCACTTCTATTCCATTGTCTATCTTTTGCCAATACCATCTTATTTTACCACTGTAGATAGGTAATATGATTTAAACTCAGGACCTGAGAGTCTTCCAACTTCATTCTTCTTTTTAAAGATATTTTTGGCCCCTTACACTTCCAAATAAATTTTATAATTTGCTTTTCCATTTCTGCAATAAACTTGTTATGATTTTTATTTTTATTTGGGCAGCATTGAATCTATAAATCAGTTTGGAGAGAATTGACATCTTATTGATAATTAGAATTCCAATCCATGAACACAGAATGCATTAGCCAGCCAAAAGTGTGCTGAACACAAAATGTCAGAAATCGGTTAGTTTTTATAAAGGGTATTTATTTGGGGTAAAAGCTTATAGTCATAAGGCACTACAGATACCGACTCAAGGTACCACAAGAGGTATTTTCTCACCCAGTCTGTTGCCACATGTTTATGCAAGATGGTGGGTGATTTCTTTGAATGTTTAGTATTCCTGTTCCTCCCAAGTCTCTGTGGTGCCAGCTTTTTCTTCCAATTTCAGCCACAGTCTGGGAAAAATCTTGTCTCCTTCCCAGGACTCATTTCTCACCGGGCTCAGCTGCTCTACTCTTTGCAAAGTGCCAGCTCTAAACTGTCAGGCAAATGGCTCATCTATCTTCCCAGGGCCTCTGCCATGTCTAATGCAGCCTTCTCTCTTTCCTTATGTATCTGCTTCTCAGTGTGCTTATTTCCTGGGCTCCAAGATCAAAGCTATAACTTTCTCCTCTGTCATGTCATTTTCTCTGTGAGTTCCCACCCACCAAGGGGACAGGGATGCAAAGTCCTACTGGCATGGCCTAATCAAAGCTTTAATCATTATTTAATCAAGTAAAAGTGAAACTTTTGAATCCAACCCAATTTAATATGCCCAGAAGAACAGAGCAGTTTACAAACATAATCCAATATCTATTTTTGGAATTCATAAAAAATATCAACTGTTGTACTCCATCCTGTGAATTCCAAAAAGACATTACAATACTCAAAAAAAAAAAAAACCTTAATTCAGTAATACTACTAAATAAAAAATCATTTCAAAATCAATTTAAAGAAATTCAGTTTTTCTTGGGACAAAGTCCAGTCTGGCTGCAGAGCTATGAAATTTACAAAACAAATTATCTACTTCCAATACACAAATGGACAAACAAAAGATAAATATTTGCATTACCATACAGAGAATTCAGTTGGGAAATATGAATTATGCATCCCCTACAGTTCAGTAAACCTTCAGTGCATATTTTGTTACATGTCAAAATCTGAGAGTCATTCTTAAGATAATGTTTTTTTCTCTCTGGGATCTCATGGGGACCCAACTTTTCTACAGGCTTGTTCAAGGGTTGTTTTCTTGGTTCCACCTTCATCAAGCATCTGGGTAGCAACCAAGCTCTAGACCTCACCCTCCAATTCATTGGAGGGATTGCCACAATTTATCCAAACTTTGGGTTAGAGTCTTAACCTTCCTAGTACACTGAAGTTAAGAAAACAGCCTCCCTAACCTTTGGCATACAGTCCCAACCCTTTCAGAGCAACGATTTGGCAACCTGCACTTCCCTAATCCACAGGGGACATGCCCATCACATACAAGGAACTCAATAAGATTAAATGGTGATTTCTCATCTGAATACATGGAAGCAAGAAGGCAATTGTATGGCAAAGTTATGGTACTAAAGGAAAAAAAAATCTTCTAGCCAAGAATTCTCTTTCCAGCAAAGCTGGCATTCAAAAATGATGGAAAGTTTATAATATTTTTAGATAAACAGAAATTAAGAGATTATGCCAATAATAAACCTGTCTTTCAAGACATAATAAGGGGAATTCTGCAGGTTGAAAGGAAAAACACAGGAGACAGAGAGTTGGAGGAGAGTGTAAGAACAACTAAAAAGACAAAAAAAAAAAAAGAAATAAACACAATATATGCCATATATAAACACATAGAAAATATGGCTAATCTAAGTAACTCCTGGAGAGTAATAACACTGAATGTTAATAGCTTAAACTCACCAGTCAAGAGACACAGTTTGGCAGAATGGATAAAAAAATATGACCAAACTATGTGCTGTCTACAAGAAATGACCATAGACCCAGGGATTCAAGGAGGCTGAAAGTGAATTACTGGAAAACAATATCAAAGGAAACAATAACCAAAAAAGGGCGGGAGTAGGTACAATAATATCAGACAGAATAGACTTCAAATGCAGACCTATTGTAAGAGACAAAGAAAGACACTATATATTAGTAAAAGGGGTAATCTTTCAAGAAGAAAGAACAATCATAAAGATTTATGCACCTAACCAGGGTGCCTCAAAATACATGAGGCAAACACTGGAGAAAATAATTGGAGAAAAAGATGTCTCTATAATTACAGTGGGGGACTTTAATATACCATTATCACCATTAAACAGAACATCTTGACAGAAAATCAATAAAGAACAAAGACTTTAAATAATACATTAGAGGATCTGGACTTAAAAAACATATACAGAACAATATAACCAAATACAGTAGGATATACATTCTTCTCAAGTGCACATGAATCATTGTCCCAGATAGACCACATGCCAGGCCACGGAAAATTCTCAATGAACTCAGAAACACTGAAATTATACAAAGTAATTTCTCTGACAACAATGGAATGAAGCTGGAATAAGTAAGGGATGAGAACTAGATTAGGCATAAAGATATGGAAGTTAAACAACACATTCTTAGGCAAACAGTGGGTCAAGGAGGAAATTTCAAAAGAAATCAGTAACTACCTTGAAATGCATAAAAATGATATCAAAACATATCAAAACCTATGGGACGCACTGAAAGTTGTAATAAGGGGGCAATTCATAGCCATAAATGCATGTATCAATAAAGAAGAAAGAGTTAAAATTGAAAACCTAACTGCACACATGGAGGAATTAGAAAAAGAACAACAAACTAATCCCAAAGGAAGTAGAAAGAAAACAATAACAAAGAATAGAGAAGAATTAAGTGAAATAGAAAATAAAAAAAGCACTAGGAAAAATAAATCTAAAAGCTCTTTCTTCGAGATGAACAATAAAATTGACAAATCCTTAGCTAGATTAACAAAGAAAAAAAAGAGAGAACATGCAAATACACAATACCAAAACCATAGATGCCACAAGAAAAGAAATTTACATACCTATGTCTCTAATGAACCTAGGTGCAAAAATACTCAGCAAAATACTTATTAATCTTATTCTACAACACGTCAAATGAATTATACACATGACCAAGTGGGTTTCACCCCAGGTATGCAAGAATGGATCAACATAAGAAAATCAATCAATGTATTATGCCACATAAAAAGATCAAAAGAAAAAGTATTTAACAAAATGCAGCTCACTTTCTTGAAAAAAAAAAACACTGCAAAAGATAGGAATAGAAGGAAACTTTCTGAACATGATAAAGAATATGTATGAAAAACCCAGAGCTAACAGCACATACAATGGTGAAATCCTAAAAGCTTTCCTTCTAAGATGGAACAAGACAAGGATGCCCACTATCACTGTTCCTATTTTACATTGTCTTACAAGTATTTGTTCAAGCACTGAGGCAAGAAAAATATATGACAGACATCCAAATTGAAAAGAGAGAAGTAAAAATTTCACTATTTGCAGATGACCTGTTCCTATCCATAGAAAGCCCTGAGAAATCTACCCTAAAGCTTCTAGATCTTATGAATGAGTTCAGTAAAAGCACAGCTTATAAGATCAATGTGCAAAAATCAGTAGCATTTCTGTACATCAAGAATAAGCAAGCTGCAGAGGAAAGCAAGAAAAAAAATACCATTTTCAATAGTAAATAAAAATCAAGTACTTAGGATTAAATTTAATTGAAGATGTAAATGACTTATACACAGAAAAGTATACAACACTGTCAAAGGAAATAAAAGAAGAAATAAATAATGAATGAATATTCCCTGTTCATGGGTAGGAAGACTAAACATCATTAAGATGTCTATCCTACTGAAACTAATCTACAGATTTAATAAAATACCAATAAAAGTCAACAAAGCATTTTTTACTGAATTGGAAAAACTAACTATGAAATTTATTTTGAAGGGCATGATGTGCTGAATATACAAAGACATACTGATAAAGAAAAGTCTAAATGGAGGAATCACACTACCTGACTTTAAAACATACTACAATGCTATAGTGGTCAAAACTGCATGGTGTTGGCACAAGGATAGGCATAATGAACAATGGAACCAAATTAAGAGTTCTGATAATGATCCTCACATACAAAGTCATCTGATATCCAATAAAGCCACCAAGTCCAGTCAACTGGAAGAGAATGGCCTCTTCAACAAATCGCTCTTGGAGAACTGGACATCCATATCCAAAAGAATTAGAGAGGAACACCATCTCACACCTTATTCAAAAATCAACTCAAGATGGATCAAATATCTAAATATAAGAGCCAAGACCATAAAGACCTTGAATATAATGTAGGGAAGCATCTACAGGACCTAGTAATAGCATATGTTTTCATGAACTTCACAACCAAAGCACAAGCAGTGAAAGAAAAAAATAGATAAAAAGGATCTCCTCAAATTTAAAACCTTTTGCACCTCAGAGGAGTGCATCAAGAAAGTGAAAAGACACCTTACCCAAAGGGAGAAAATATTTGGTAACTATATATTTGAAAGAAGTCTAATATCAAGCATATATAAAGAATTTGTATATCTCAGAAATAAAAAGACAAACAACCCATTTAAAAATTGGGCAAGTGATTTGAACAGACATCTCTTTAAAGTAGAAATATAAATGGCTAAAAAGCACATGAAAAGATGCTCAACATCACTAGCTATTACGGAAATGCAAATCAAAACTGTAATGAGATACCATCTTACACCCATTAGACTCAGGGCCATTAAAAAAAGAGAGGACTACAAGTGTTGGAGAGCATGTGCAGGAATGGGAAATTTCATCTACTGCTGGTGGAATTGTAGAATGATCCTGTCATTCTGGAGGACAGTTTCGCAGTTCCTCAAAAAACTAACTAGATCTGCCATATCATCCTGAAAATCCAGTCCTGGGTATATACCCAGAAGAACTGAAAGCAAGGATATGAATAGATATATGCACACCAATGTTCATAGCGGCATTATTCATTATTGCCAAGAGTTGGAATCAACCCAAATGCCATCAACAGATGAATGGATAAACAAAATGTGATATATACATACAATAGAATATTACTCAGCTGTAAGAAGCAATACAGTACAGACACATGGGATAACATGGATGAATCTTGAGGACCTTATGTTGATTAAAGCAAGCCAGGCATTGAAGGACAAATATTACATGACCACTTTGATATGGATTAAGCAAATTGAGCAGACTCATAGAGCTAGAGTCCAGAAGATAAGTTTACATGAAATAGTACAGGAGAAGAAGGTTGTGAGCCAATGCCTATACAGGCAAAATCTCCAATATGGTGGAAGTGTGTAGTTGTGCAGTGATATGACAAAAGAGGGGTGTAGTGATACTATTGTATTCAGTGCTGCAAGCTTGAGAGGGTAAGATGTGTTGGACTGTCCATGGTCCTGGGGGAAGGGTTTGGGGAGGGAGCAGGTGAACACTGGGGACTGGCGGGTACATGGGTGAAACTACAATATTGAGAAAGCTCTTTGGCAATATGACAAGGAAGCGTTATTGGTTTAGGGTGTTTGTTGGGGGGAATTTGGGAAAGGGTGCATCTGGGGCAGTGTTCTAGAAAATGTGCAAGTGGTCATTTTGTCATACTGTGCTATATCAGTGGGTGGAGACCCACATAATGAGTGGGAAAGAGTTGGACTCCCATCCTCGAGAAGCCTGAAATGTTCCAAAGAGGGGAGAGTGTCTCTTGAGAGCATGGGTGTTTCCTAACATGGGAGGACAGAATAATGTGTCAAGCCCTCAGTATTGTTGCAAGTATCTATGAATCTTTTCCATCAAGGAGTGAAGCCTTGTGGTTGTCAAGAACCCCAAGGGGAGGGGAAAGGAGGAATAGAAAAGATATATGAGGGGTATTTAAGAGTCTATGGAAATGTTCTGCATGACTTTGCAATGATGAATACAGGCCATGTTAAAATGCATCAAAAATATATAAAAGTGTAAGGTCTAAAATGTAAACCACAATGTAAACCACTGACCATGGTTAGTAGCTATGTTTCAATATTTGTACATCATTTTTAGGAAATGAACCATCCACATGTAGAAAGGTTATTAATGAGGGAGGGGAAAAGGGGGAGGATTTTGGGTATATGGGAGTCCCCTATATTCTGTATGTGATTTTATTGTGACCTACAATTATTTTGAAGACAAAATGAAAAAAAAAAAGTAAGACACTGGGGAATAAATGGAAGAAAATGTCAATGTATATACAGGACAAATGATATTACAGTGATGAAAGGTAAAACATCAATTTTTTTATTTTTTATTTTTTTATATTTTTCATTTTTTAATATTCAAATTTCATTTTTTACTTTATTATAGTTTTAGTTTTTCTAAATTATTATGTATTTTATTTCTTATGTTTAAACTTATCATTTTATTGTCCTATTAATTGTATTTGGCATTATTCTTGGCTTCATTTTTTAAGAAGTTTTGGATCACAGAAAGTTTTAAACTGTAGCAGGGAAGGATCATTCGTGTGGGGTGTCAGTGATGGGATCTACATAGGAAGAAGTTCACCGGGCATATATATATAATGTATATAAATATGTTCAAATGTTCATGGGGGTAGAGATTTACACAACAATTGAAAGAATATTGAATTCCCAACCTGGGAAGCTCTGCCACATTCTCTAATGGAACAACAACAATCCCCCAAGTACAGGGGCAATGACTAGTGAAGAAGAATGGTCCATTGATGGGCCCTTGATATTGACAACTATGGTTAGGAGGCTTTGCTCTAGAAATTGCAACCTAGCCTAGTATTGTAGGGTGCTTAAGAATTACCTTCTTGGAGCCTCCTTGTTGCTCAAATGTGACCTTTTTCTAAGACAATCTCAGGATATAAATGCATTACTTACCTCCCAGGATGGGACATGACTCCTGGGGATGAGCCTCCCTGGCAATGAAGGATCACTGCCAAGCACCAGCTGGTGATGCAACTGGAAAACCTTGAATAAAATGGGAAAAATGTAAAGACAAGTGAATTTACATGGCTTCAAATTGAGTCGTGAGGTCATCAAAGAGGTAGCGTTTATGCACGTCTCAACAGGATATCATAGATTGCCAAAGTAGTTACTATCCTAAATGGTAGGGCTCCTGAGGACTCTGGAGACACCCAGGTCCTATGGTCATGGAAGATAGTTCCAGAATTTGATGTCTTGCAAGTGGACCCTACCTTGGAATTTGTGCTTCGAAGCGTGACAGAGTTGGACTCAGATGTGACTTCTCTACACATGCCTCTTCTGCTCCCTTTATTTGAACCTGTAGTTGCTCTATGTCCAAGAGACTTTAATCTCTGGGCTGTCAATATGCCAGCTGGGCCCTGAGCCTCACTGGAGTTGAAACACCTACTCTCCCATTCATTGGACTTGCCCAGGACAACTAACAGTGATGGGATGATAGACAACCACCACACTAAGGAACGGAGATAGTCTACAACTGCAAGCAAGAGAGTCCCACCCATCAGCCATATGGTATTGAAGCCCCCTCTCAACTATAGGTGGAGTGGGCATCACATCCCAGAATCTTCAATATTGGGGAAAAATACGGATTAAAGTGAACTTACTGGTATTCTTCTATAGACTCTTTGTGGTTCTAGCAATGGAAGAAATTATATCATGGATGTGGAGACAGTGGCCACTGGAGGTGCTGAATTCAGGGAGAAGGAAAAAGAGGTATAATATGGGGGAATTTTCAGGACTTGGAACTGTCCTGAATGACATTGCAATGACGGATACATGCCATTATATATCCTGCCATGACCTATAGAATTGAGTGGGAGAGAGTGTAAACTAACATGTAAAGTATAATCCATGCTTAATGTCAGTCCTCCCAAATGTGTTCATTAATTGCAATGAATGTACTGCACTAATGAAAGAAGTTGTTAAAGTGGGGAAAAGTGGGATGTGTGGGGAGTGGGACATATGAGAATCACTTATATTTTTTATGTAGCATTTTATGCAATCTAAGTAGCTTTTAAAAATAAATAAAAAATATATTCAAAGAAAAAGACAAGTGATTGTATGATATAACAAAGAGAACCAAGGGACAAAATGGATGAAGTAAGTAATGTCTATACAGTAATAACTTTGAATGCTATTGGCTTGAACTCCCCAATCACAAGACATAGACAGAATGGATGAAAAATATAAGTCATGTATCCATTGTCTAAAATAGACTCTCCTTGAATGTAAGTACAGAAACAGCTTAAATGTAAAAGGTTGAAAAAAAGTAGTCCATGCAAATAGCAACTGAAAAAGAGTAGGACTAGCAATACTAGTATCAGACCAAATAGATTTTAAAAGCCAAACTGTCATAATTGATGAAGAAAGTCATTATATAATAATAAAAGGAGTAAATCACCAAGAAGAAATAACTGTATTAAATATTTTTGCACCTAACCTGAGTGCCCCAAGATACTTGAGGCACACACTGGCAAATCTGAAATGAAAAATAGGTGTCTCTAAATAATAGCTGGAGACTTCTATAAGTAGCTCTCAGTATTGGATAGAACTTCTGGACAGAGGATAAAGAAAGAAACAGAGAACATGAATATTATGATAAATGAACTAGACCTAACAGACATCTGTAGAGAATTGCACCCAAAATAGTGGATATACATTCTTTTCAAGCACTCATGGATACTTCTCCAGGATAGAAAATATATTGGTCACAATACAACACTCATTAAATTTATAAAATTTGAAATTATTCAAAAGCCTTTCTCTTGTCATACAGAATGAAGGTGGAAAACAATAACGGATAGAAAAAGGGAAAATTCATTAATATATGGAGATTAAACAGCACATCCAAATAATTAATGGGTCAAAGAAGAAATTGCAGGAGAATCCAGCAAATATTTTGAGTTGAATGAAAATGTGAACACAACATATCAAAACCTATTCGAAACTGCAAAGGCAGTGTTGAGAGGGAAAATTAAAGCCCTCAATATATTATGTACACTCAAGGAATTATTAGAATATAGATCATCAGAAAATAGAATGAGGGTATAGGATTGAAAACTGACGGTTAGTCTATGCAGAGTTGGTAAAAAGATTGTTTGCATTCTTTGGAAATGAATTGAAATGTTGAACGTACATCATCTGCTTGTGACTAGCAGAGCTATTATATTGGTATTACAGTGGTTGAAAGATGGAGCCTAAGGACACTTATATTACTAGAATGAAAGCTTAAAATGTAACAAGGGCCTGTATAACATAGCGAAACATCAAGTAAAATACAAATACGGGTGATATTGCAAATGTAAAACTGTACAAAATATAAATACAAATAAAATGCAGAGAAGGAAACAGAATAGCAGCTATGTACAGCAGGGGAAGCAGAGAAAGATTGAGAGATTATGAGTTTTGTTTGTTTGGATGTTTGGATTTTGATTTTTAATATTATTATTATTATTATTAGAATAATGAAAATGCTCTAAAATGATTGAAATGATGAATGCACAACTATGTGATTATAAGGAATACCATAGATTGTACACTTTGGATGGATTTATGCTTTATTAATATGTATCAATAAAGTTGTTTTGTTAAAAGAAAAAGAAGAAATCTAAAATTGAAGGTACACCTGCACACCTGGAAACTAGGAATCAACAAAAACAAAACAGCAAATTAATCCTAAACAAAGCTGAAGGAAAGAAATAGTAAAGATCAGAGCATAAATAAATGAAATTGAGAACAAAAATGTATAGATAGAATAAAACAAAAAGTCAGTACTTTGAGAAGGTCATGAAAAAAAAAAAGAAAACCTTAGTTAGAGTGATAAAGAAAGAAAGAGAAAAGATGTAAATAATGTAAAATCAGAAATGAGAAGGGGGCAGAAATAATAGAGAACATAAAGATAATATAAACAATTGTGTGCCAAAAAACTAGACAATGTAGATGAGAGAGATAAATTCCTAGAAACCCACAAACCACTTACATTAACACTAGAACAATAGAAGACCTCAACAAATCAATCAAAAGTGAAGAAATTGAAATACTCCTAGAAAAGCCTCCTAAAGAAGAAAAACTCAGGACTAGATGGCTTCCCAAGTGAATTCTACCAATCATTCAATGATGACCTAATACCATTCTGCTCAAGCTCTTCCAAAAAATTGAACTGGAAAGAATGCTACCAAACTCATTCTATGAAGCCAACATCACCTAATACCAAAACCAGATAGAGATACTATGAATTAAGAAAGTTACAGACAATAACCCTAGTGGATATAGATGTGAAAATGCCCCCCCCCCAAAATACTTGCAAACTGAACTAAATATATTGTATAACAACGTATAATCCCATTTATATAAAATATCTTCCCCTGACACTGTTTGAGTGTGGTCTTGACAGTGCTGAAGGTGATAAATGTCTTGACTCTCCACTATTTCTCCTCTGACTGTACCTCATGAGGAAGGGAGAAGGATACTTTTTGACCACCGGGTGAGAGTTGATGTCCAGGCTTTGTCATCTGGTCTCCACTGATACTGCATGGAGGGACTCATTACCGAGAGGCGATGAAAATCCTGCTTCCGGATTTGGCCTTCTCCAACACCACCTCAGTAAAGAGTTTGGAGTGCCTTGTTATAGCATGAAAAGGGTGGAAGTCTAAGCTCTCCATTTAATCTTTTATTCTCAAGGTGGCTGTGAGCTAGTTTTTTATGGTGGTATTTGAATGGAGTAGTGAATTTATTTTGTTAAAGTGTTCAGAATTTTAGACTGTCCCTTTCCTTATTCTTTGACTTCAGTAGACAATCTTTTGTTGGGCTTATTTTATCTACACTTGTGGGCATTTCCAGCTTATATGTGGCAAAAAGAAATCCAGGTAATTCCACATCATATTTTATCTTGGATCCCAAGTTCCTAGCCAATCTGCCACCTTCCCTCCACCTATCAATGACTTCATTTTTATTGATATATAATGTCCAGGTATTTTTGATTTCAGTTCATAAGAGGAATGAGGAAAAAGGAATCTATCTATCCTTCTGGAAGCTGAAGTCATTTTCTGACAATCTTATTTGACCCTGGCGTTATTTTCTATACACCACTAATCTCTAAACTATAGGACTCATTCCATTGTCAAAATCAACATCATGGACCTAGACATAGTTTGTTCAAACAAGAGAGAGAGAGTTTCCTGCCAAACTATACAGTAGTGGAATACACAATGGAATACTAAGACACTTATTGTGTCTCTAGGAGCAACTTCTGGGTAAGTCACATATTCATTGAGATACACATCAGCACATAAGTCCTCTATTTGGCTGAATACTTTTCCCATGCAATTTTTCTATCTTTTAAAATAATTTCAAATTTATAGAAAAAAAGCAAGTTTCAAAGGAGTAACTTTTTTTCTGAACCAATTGAGAGTAATTTTTATATGTGATCTTTCAAGACTTTGAAGTAAATTAGTGTGTATTACCCTCAAAGAGAGGAAATTCTTCTAAATAACCATAGTGCCATCATAAAAATAAGGAAATTAATACTGATATTATTATGTAATCCAAATATCCCAATTAAGTTTTCTAACTGTTCCAATTTTAGAGACCAATGACACAATTCAGGAAAATTATTGCAATTATTTGTTATGATTTCTTTAATATCCTTCAATGATTCAGTTCCTAATACTTTCCTTTACTTTAATGACTTGGATATTCCTTCAAGTATTATTCACATAGTAAAGAAAATGTAGAAAAGAGAAGAAATTGTGAATGATAGGATCATGAGCACTTTCCATGTTTCTATCATAAAAAATCAACATGTGTAAGAAATTAAACAACATGAATCAGCAAGATGCCATTCTTCCTCATGAGATGTCTTGATGACTGTTTACTACAGAGCCTATAAACTGTATTACTTTAATTTAAAAATCCAATGATTAGCTTTTATTATCTATTTATTTTTCTCAGTCTATTTAGCTATTAATAACTATCTATATATTGATATACTTCTATTGTGCTTTGACTTGTAAACATATACTACGTTTTTATAATACTAAAATGTACTAAAACATTGTAAAAGAGTTCAGACAAACAGTACCATCTGAGGGAATAGTCCCCAAAAGACTGATCTCTCTTCAGACACCAGCTGCAAGTTCAGGGTATCCCAGGACCACCCTCACTCAGACCTGGTGGCTACAGATTTTGGGGTTCCTATGATCATGCTTAAGTTCAATAATCTACTAGGACAACTCTGAGAACTCAAGAGAGTGCTATATTTAAAATTACAGATTTATTATAGCTAAAGGATACAGACACATAGAAAGGAGTATGGGATTCATTCAAACACAAAGATTTTAGTTGTCCTCTCCCAATGGAAACAAGGATGGGGCTACCTCCTTTGAAGAAAAAGATGTGTGATAGTACACACTGAGTATTGCCAGCCAGTGGAGCTCACCCAAGTTTCTGGTGTTCAGAGATTTTAATGGTGCCTGATTACATACTGCTTACATTATTGATATTTAGTCTCTATCCACTCCAGAGTATAGGAGATTGGAACTGATATTGTTGTCCCAAAGCCTCCATCATGTACCACGTTGTTAGAATATCTAGTGGTTAAAGTCCCCAGGAAAACAAAGATAGTATTATCAAATAAGACATTCCTTTGGCCTAGAGATTACTTTCCTGTAGCCAAATGTAAAGTTCAATCTCTTTTCAGGCAAGGACCAATTTTTATGCGAAATTTATTATACAAAATGTATAATGCTTAAAAGTAACTTGTTAAAAATATGTAGATGCACTTTGAAAAAAAATTCTTGTCCATTTTTCCCTGAGACTAAAAAGTAGTTTTGAATAAATAGATAAAGGAGAGTACATTGCCCGGTAATGGAAAAGTCAAAGAACTCAAAGAATGCTGCCCAGTCAGACAGCTAACAACATTTCCAGTAATGAAGCCTTCTAACCAATACCTAGATTTGTACTTCTGGCCTCTGAAACCATGAGACAATAATTTCCTTTTTGTGTCACTTTCAAGCTGGATGGACCGCAGAAGATCATGTTCTCAGAGCTATTCTTGTGCATGTAAACCTATTTTAGGTAATACTTTTTGACTGATTTACTTCAGTTAAAGACCTTAAATTAGATTGTGGGACACAGAGTGGGTCTTAACCCTCTTACTTTAGTCCTCTATAAAATGGGAGAAACATCCAGTGACACAAAGAAAACCCCTAGAAGCTTAGAAAGAAGACCCTGGGAGACAGAAGTTGAAATTAATAGAACACTGAAGATGAAAACAGGCCACTGAAGCAATAAGCAGAAAGCAGTGAGACCTGGAGGAGAGGAGAGTGATGAGCAGATACCAACATGCACCTGATCCCCAGAGATGGGAGAGAGAAAGCAGCTCCTGACGATGCCTTAATTTGGACATTTTCATTGCCTCAGTACTATAACCTTATAGGAATAAATTCCCTTTGTCAAAACCAATTCATATCTGTTAAATTGCCTGGGCAACCTCTAGCAAGCAAAAAACAACTTCATTTCAGCCAATCCATTGTGTGGTATTTGCCATAGCAACTGAGAAACTGAGACAAATATTTATTTATTTAAAATATATTCAAAGTATGTCATAAAAGGAAAAGCAGGAAGAAGTATATAAAATTATATATAAGTTATCAGAAAATGAATTCTGCAAGTATAAATTATATTTTTTGAGACTAGTTTGATTCCTTGGCTGCCATTCATTCATTGCTCCATGTGTCTCAATTTTCTAGCCTTCATGGTATGTTTTGGGTATTTCCTCTTTGAAGCCCATAAGCCAAAATCTAAAAATAAATAAAGAGTGTACGCATTAGTCAGCCAAAGAAGTGCTGATGCAAAGTACCAGAACTCTTTATTAAAGGGTATTTATTTGGGGTAGAAGCTTACAATTACCAGGCACAAAAGAGTCCATCTCAAGGTACCATATGAGGTATTTTCTCACCAAAAGTCTGTTGCCAAATGTTGATGCAAGATAGCAGATGATATCTGCAAGGGTTCATCCTTCCTCCTTCCTCTTAAGGCTCCATGGTCCCAGCTTCTTCCAATCTCACCTGTAGGCTGGCATAAGGCTCATCACTCTCCCCGGAGCTCATTTCTTTCTGGGCTTAGCTGCTCTGTTCTCTCCACAAGGTCAGCTGTAGATTATCAGGCTCATCTCTCTTCTATGGGGCACTCTCTCTTCCTGCACATCTGCTTCCATATTCTCCTTCTCCATGTATTTACTTCCCTGTTTTTGATTGAGCATCTGTTTTTATAGCCCACAAAGTTGGGGGGGGGGCAGGGATTAAAACTGAGTCACCCTAATGACAAGGCCAATTAAAAGCCATAATCTTGATTTAATAAAGTAAACATGAAATCTCTGAATCTAATTGTTTACAAATACAATCAAATATCTATTTTAGGATTTCATAAACAATACCAAACTGTCACAGTGCACATATAAATATCAGATTCAAATAATGTAGTCATTTGAAGAGGTTGGTACCCAAGGAAAAAATGTTCTTAAATCTAAAATATGACTGTGGGTATGAAACATTTCAAATAGGACATTTTGATGAGGTTACTTTAGTTAAGTGTCTGTCTTAATTCTATTACCAGAGACAATGAAATTAAGTCACAGAGGGAGAAAGCCACTGGAATCCATTGAAGATGAATATCAATGGAAGCTAGAAGAGAAGAGAGAGACAAGGAGAAAACACAATGTCCTTTGCCATGTGACAACCTAAGGACCAAGGAGCACCAGCAGCCAGCCCTAGAACACCACACTCTTTGGGAAATAAGCATCACTTTGATTTTGGCTTGATTTGGACTTTTTCCCAGCTTCAAACCATGGGCAAATAAATTCCCATTATTTAGTTGACACTTTTCATGATATTACATTGGGCAGACCAGGAAATTTAGCAAATTTTGGTAGGAGGAAAGTGAAGTGATGCCATAGAAAATAGCAATTATGTAGAAACAGCTTTGGTATTTGATAATGGACACAAGTTGAAAGAATTGTGAGTTGTTTGATAGAAAAAGCCTGTCCTTCTATTTTCATATTGGAATCAGATAGCTTCTCTAAGTTTCATTGGTTCACAATCAGAGGAGAATGGTGTTCCAGGAAAGAACACATGCATAACTGATTGTAATGAGAATTTATACTTAGCATTGTTACAGAAATGGCATGATGTTTTGGGAATGTTATTATATAATGAATGCATTTTGCATGTAGAAAGAACATTTCTTTTGGGGAACACAGGGTGGAATGCAATGGATTGAAGCTGTATCTACCCCAGAAGAACATGTTCTTAAAGTTAATCCATGGATGTGGGTATGAATTCATTGTAAGTAGGACTTTTTGATGAGATTAATTCAGTAAAGGTGTGGCCCAGGCCAACCAGTATTCCTTTTAATCTTATTACCAGAATCTTTTATAAGCAAAATAAAATTGAGAATCAGAGATAAAAAGCAAAAGGAAGCAAACCTGAATATTTATGGAACACAAAAAAGAAGGGAAAGACAGGGAGACACCACCATATGCCTTGCCATGTGACTAGCTAAGGAGCAAGGATCACCAGCAGCCAGCCTCATAATGTCAAAGTCTTCAGAAAGAAAGCTCTGCTTTGATGATGCCATAATTTGAACTTTTTCCCAGTTTCAATCTTTGGGCATATAAATTCCCATTGTTTATCCTTATCTATTTCATGATATTTCCTTGAGCAATCCAGGAAACTAAAATAAGTAGTTTTATGTAGAAGACAAAAACTTATGAGAAAAATAACTGGCTTCTCCACCCAAAACTTTTGTCAAATCCTTTGTAATCTTTGGAAACTAACTTGATTTATCTTTCTTTTTTAAAAATATGCAAAATACTTTAACCTGATACTTAAAACCTACAGCTTTTATCAAAACCCAGTCCTAAAATGTGCTCTGAGACCTCAGGGCATGGCTATGAATACTGCCACAAATGGAAAGCATCTGTAATCTTTTAAGATGCAAGAAATTATAGTTATTTCTTCGAATGTGAATTGTCTGATAAATGAAAAAATATGATTCTGCTGGAGTTAGAGTGAATAATGATTGAAGTGTTGTCCTTGTGTAGCAACAAGGAAATTACATAGTATAAAAAAAGACGTATTTGATCTCAAAGAGAAGCTAGCAGTCCTAAGAAAAGAAGGCAAATTATGTGCACATAATTTGGAGATTAGAGGAGTCCTGACAACATGAGGAAATTTTCTTCTGGTTGTTTTTCCATACCGAAAGAGTGAACTAAGTAATGATATTAGAGTGAGGATAAGCCTGGAAGTGTTTGAAGCTTTACAGAGAGGAGAATATGAACTAGTCATTTACATAAGTTAGAAGCTGAATAAATTAGGGATATTAAATAAAATTGAATGGTATTACTAACAAGCAATCATGATTTTGAATGAAGCTGGTAAATTTGGTTATATTATTCCTTCCAGCCTCATTTAGATATGTGGTTGCAAAATTAAAGCAGGTTGGTAATTGAAATTAACCCAAGTTGGGATTTGACTAGGTAAATGATAAAGGTACGAATAAGCAAGTGAATGGATGACTAATGGAAGGGGGCAAATATACTGATTAGTCAAGGAATCAAAACTGGACCAGAAAGTGATTGAAGAGTTCAGTGTAGATGACAGTAAAAAGATGTTAGGACTAATGGAGTACAAATATAACAGAATGGAACTATCATTGGAGTTAAAAGAATGACAGGGAATTAGATCAAATTGTTAGGGAGTCATGATGAAAACTTACTTGAAATCATGACAACCAGAAGAAATGGATTCTTTATTACAAAGTTTTAATGAATGATCTAAGTTCACCTCCTAAGTGACTTCTGTTATGGAGGAAGAAAATATAATTGCATGAGGGAAAGATTATAAACTGATACACCAGGGTCCGGGAGGTATTACCTAGGAGGCAGCAAAATCAATAAAATTTGTATAAGCAGTTGCTTACGGTGGCAGTGAGCAAGGAGTTCAACACTTAAAGGAATGAGCGAGAGTGACCCTGAGTATATTTAGTAAGATGAGTTAATGAGTGATTTGTGACTAGGTGTGGTCTTCTGGTGCTGACAGCTAACACTTCCCTGTACTCCATGAACACCAGGCACTTAAGCTTAGACTACTTGGTGTCAAAATTCAAGACCTCAAAATATCACGTTTGCCCCAAAGAAAAGGGAGAGCTAGATGAAACACTTTGTCTTTTGAAAGATATGCTGAGTAAATGTGGATCTCATAATCCTTTTGCCTGTTATTTCTAGCTACCTGGTGTAACTATGAGTCCATTACATTGCAACTTTCAACATGGCAAAGGATCAACGGAAATGTGGAAAATTAAGTGATTATTTAATTATATGAAATGGAAATAAGGGAAGTACTACTAAAAAAATTCTAAATATTAGTTGATATTCTGAAGAGCATATGCATTTTTCAATAGGTGCACACCAAAAATAAATAAATAAATCATTCTTAGAAGGCAGCTGCAACTCAATCTTGGAAAAAATGTGCCATTAGAGAAAGAAGTATTTAGTGTATTTCTATCCAATAGAAAAATCCCCTGAAAATGAATAAACATTATTAACCATCAAAATAAAAATTTTAAAAGATCAAGTACTAGATATTAATATTAATAGATGCCTAAAGAAATATGTATATTCATATTCTATAGATAGGTCTTAAAAAGTTAAATTATCTGGGAACCAATTTGGAAAACATACAAAAACTTTAGGAAAACTATATATTCCTTGAATTGCTCACTGTCTTAGTTTCTTAGACTGCTTAAGCAAATACTATGAAATGGTTCAGCATAAACAATGGGAAATTATTTGCTATTGATTTGAGGCCTGGAAAATTTCCAAATCAAAGTGATGCTTTCTTTCCAAAGACAGGTTGCCTATGAGCCTTGAGTCCTCTGTCACATGGCAAAGCACATGGCAGCATCTCCTCATCTCTCCTTTCTCTTCTGGGTTTCATTGATTTCAGCATCTTGCTACCTGTGTTTTTTTCTCTCTCTGCCTGAGATTAATTTTCTTATAAGGGACTCCAGTAATAGGATTAAATACCATCCTAAGCCAAGCATTAACTGAAGTTATCTCATCAAAAGGTACTACTTACAATGGGTTCACAACCACAAGGATGGATTGTATTTAAGAACATGTTTTTCTGGGTATCCATAGAGCTTCAAACAACCACGCACTTTATGATAATATGACTATTTTCAAAGAAAATAAAAAATATATTACAAGTAGAAAAATTAAAAAAAAAAAGTATTCACAATAGTGAACTACATAATGTGATTTCTACAGGAAATAACTCTAAATTCACAAATATAATTAAGAAAAAAATAGGCTTTTAATGAGAGAGAAAGATGTTTGCCATTAAGAGAAAAAGCAAGAATAATATCAATAACATGATATTATTTTCAGAAAAATATGTTCTTTGAACAAAACCTACAAAAGGTAAAATAAACTACTAAGTAAGTTTGTAAAATCCCTGAATCTTTGAATCCTAATCTGGCAGTTCATTATATGGCTAAGGGCAGAAAAATTGATGACTCTCTATTTTTCTTGCTGATATGACTCCTATCTTAAATATTGTTTTATATTTATTCATTACAACTGGTTATAGATATTCTTTTCAAAATATGAGTAATAATGGTAAGAGACTTTAGGGGCCCAGAATATTTTTAATAACTTATTTACCAAATATATAAAAAAGCTGTGCTTAAAATATTTCTTACTATTTCCCAGTCTTTTCTCTCCCTGTCCTGTCCTTTTTGAAAGGTATCCTCAAACTTCCCACCATACCATATTAAATACATGTATTCTGAGACAAATTCACCCTCTTATATCTTTCATATATTACAATTTTCCTAGTTCCCAGCAATATAACTTAAATGTCACCTCCACCAGAAATTTCTTTATCATTAGCAAATATGACCTTACCCCCTTCAGACCCCTATACTTGGATTCTGTAGAGTAAATAAAATAATGTCACACCCTTTATTATAGTATACCTATTTTTATATGTAGCTCATTTCTATTACTAAATTATAAAATCTTACAATGACAGTACCTTTAATCTACTGAGTATTGTACATAGATCAGATAAAATGTTTTTAAGTCAAGCACATTGTGGTCCAATTAACCAAAAATTTATTTTTTTAATACTTCTCAAAATGTTTGCCTTGACATTCAGGTTAGTTATATTTAGGAAAGTGCTGGGCCTCTCTGGATTTGTTGCTTTTGTTTGTTTG